>JAOEGS010015422.1:0-62076 GCA_025447755.1 Corythornis vintsioides | reverse complement strand
AGGGAGGGAGGGAGGGAGGGAGGGAGGGAGAGAAGCAAGCAGCAGGCAAGCCCAGCTCAGGCAGGAGCTGGCTCTGGGTTAGCTTTGCCTCAGCTCTGCCTCTGGCTTGTTTCACTTCCCCGACTTCACTTCCCCATGTGTGGAAGGGGACACGGAGTTGCTGGATGAAATAAATTGTTAAGTGTGTTCAAAACAGCTGCTGAGAAATGTAGAGCCTTTTATTTCAAAGAAAAGCTTATTCACTACACCTCTGGCCTTGGGCCATTCTTTTCTACTGCTAATTATAAATAAGGATTATAATTCTGCACACAAATATCAATTTACTGACTAGCAAAGCTGCCTTGATAAAAAGAAAGGTAGAGTATAGTTATTGTCACAAAAGTGACTTAGAAAAGCTGCTGTATGTTCCAGATCCAGATCTCTGGGTATATGTTTGTCTTACAATTCCAATCTGATTACTGACAAAAATTGTTTTCTAATCTTGTTATCCCTCCACTGCCAATACAGCTGTGGAATATCAAACTGGATTTTATGTGCCTCAGCCTTCATTAACATAATTACCAGATGAAGTTTCAGTCCCCAAATCCTTTATGGCAATAGCTGGCAATGTGTGAAGCAGAAGATGCAGTTTGGGTTTCAGATGCTGACCAGAGTGGGCAGGAAAAGAAATCTCATTTTAATCATCAAATTGATGAGTGAAGAGGTTTGCAAGCCCTTGGCTCTCCTGTGCCAGGGAACTGTTCTCATTCTGAGGTCTCCTCTGAAAAAAATCTGTGTCACAAGGTCATCCTTCAATCAGATCTGCTCAGTAAGGGTCTGTCCCAAGAGCAAGGAAGAAGTCTTTTCACTTCAAAACCACTCCAGCACTGGAAAGAAGCCCATCATCATCAGGAGTATCATGTAATTAGGACATATCAATCCTATGGATCTTGCCTCCAATCTTAAGCATAATTTTAGGTTGATGCCAGAGACACACAACCCCCATCTGGATCTGCAGTGCATCCCACAGGCTTTGCTTCCAGGTGGCATGGCTAGGCAGAATATCCTAGACTTCTGCCACATTTGACAGGTGCTCTTCTGTGTCCCTTCTCCTTGCTAGGTAAGGCTGGGCTGTCAGAGCCGAGCAGTCCCACAGCTGAGGCAGCAGAAGGCTCACGAGACACCTCTTTAATGCTGCTGCCCATCGGAGAGGCCTTTCCACCAGGTAAGGTGCTGCTTTTGGCATCACCTGTATTTCCAGTGGTTGAATGGAGCAAAGCCTGGCACTGCAGCTTTACACCCCATCGGCCCCTGAGCTTCTCATCCTTGTTGCTGCAGGGTGATGACGGGCTGGGTGTGTGTTGTTTGAGCATCACAACCAGACCAGGCAAGGGCTTGGAGACACTGGTGGGACTGTCAGCAAGGAGGCAGCGTGGTGGAGGCAGCTCTGTGTGGCATGGAGCTCCTTCTCCCCTTAACCCTGCACGTTTCCTTTTCAAGAGATTTCACTCTTCTTCTCCATTGAGAGCCGCTCCTCCCGGTGCCTCAATTCCCAGCTCCAGGAAGCAGCCAGAAAGAAGCTGTGGGCCTTGGAGAGTGATGACAGAGATGTCTGTGCTCTGTTCAAGGTAGGACACCCAGCACAGCAGGGCAGAGCACGTACTGGGAGGCTTCTGGTGTGATGGGATACCAGACCCAGCTGAGAAAGAGAAGTTCCTCCAAGGCCACAGCATGATGTGTTCCTCCATGCAGGGACTGTATAGGGGACTGGAATAATGGAGGAAATTAAATTATAACAGGTGAGAGGCAGATGAAAAGCTGAATGTCTCTGAGCTGCTGAGGGATCCTGCAGGTAGCCCTGAGGTGAGTCTAAATAGCTGGCATTTCACAGGGCTGGGATCACCAAAGCTGTGTGCCAGACTCAGGTCCCCAGTACAGGTGGAATCTCTAGACATGAACAGAGGTTCAGAGTATTTGGCTTCATACAGAAAAATCACTGCAGTTGTAGAGATGTTTCCTAGACTGAACTCCCCTGCTGGTTTTAAGGCCTTTTACCCTCAGGGCTCTCTGCAGAGAGGCTTCCCAAAAGACCTGGAACAGTGCAGACATGCCACTGCCAGCAGTAGTGAAATAAAGCTGCTCCCTCGAGGCACAGTTAGGCTTTCTGCCTCAGAGCTGTGGTTTGGAAGCTGTGCCTATCCTGGCTGAGTTTTAACCCAGTTCAGGTGTCTGGGTTTCAAAAGCACATTGGTTCTGGTGTGTGCCTCAGGGGAAAAGGTCTGAAGGAGGAGGTGGAGCTTCTTCACCCTCCCACTGCTGCACCATGGGGAGGTGTCACTGCGGGTACTCCATCCCTCCTGGCCGAAGGACTTAGCTGGCTGGAGAATCCTCCCCTTAACAGCAGGCAACCAACTCGCACAGCTTAGGTCCCCAACTATGCTAACAAATGAGTGACTAGTCTCATTCCAGGGTCTAATATTATTCCCACAACACCAAAGGAGACTGTCAGCTTCCCCAGACTGTCCCTTAATCTTGCTTTGTCTTCTGTGCACAGGAACTGTCAGCCAGGCTGGTTGGTATGCAAGCACAGGAGGATCGGTTCCTCCTCACCTTCAAAACACTAGAAGAAGTCTGGAAGTTCTCCACGTATCTGACTTTAGGTAATGTTTCAAGGTGTGGGAAGCATTTGTGGAGAAGGTATTCTTTGACACCAAAAAAACCCAGTAATGTAACGGGATGGACAGATGATGAATATTAATTAGAAGACCTTGGTGTCCAACTACAGAGTTATGAAACCACTGTCTGGATCAGTGAAAGACACCCAGGATAATGCCTTTTGAGTAATCCCTCTATCACATTTTGGAGATGGAGACTGAATTAGAGGCTGTTGCCCCACAGTGTGGTTTCAGATGGCAAACTGTGAGACAAAGTACACTTCACCTTGCCCAGTAAAAGAGGGTGCTGATGCGACTTTCCCTCTTGGATTCTTGGCTTCCTAGGGTACGTGGGCAGCTGCCTGGAGCAGCTTCTCTTTGACCAGGAGTACTGGCTAAATTGTGCTCTGATGGAGGACACAGAGATCAGAGTTACCGTGGATGAAGATTGTTTGGCCACCATATATATGGGTCTGCTGCTGCAGGAAGGTGAGAAGGGACTGTATACACAGGGGCTTCCTCAAAAGCATCTCTGCAGGGCTGTGTTGTAGCCCTGTGCTGGACTGTGTCTTGCACTGATGCTGTTGACCTGGGTATGACTCTTTCTATCTGCAGGTAACTTCTTTTCCAGAGCAGTGCCTGGTGTCTGGCAGCTGGAGCAGGAGGGAGAGGAAGGTCTGCAGCTCTGCAAGAATGACCTGATCCATGTGAAGAAGGCTGGAGAGGAGTCCAAGTGGGAAGGGATGTCCTTACTGACAGGTCAACGAGGCCTGGTGCCTTTGACAGCTCTAGAGCCAATACCTCACCCATTTTACCAGTAAGTACACTGGCTAATTAATAGGGCTTAAGACAAGACTCGTTCCTCATCTACTGCATGAGCTGGCACTAAGCCTGGGTGAGAAACTGCTCTTGCCTCTGGCAATGGGCAAGAGCTATGCAGTTCTGTGAGGATATACATTATGCATAAAGACAACCACTGGAACCAGTTCAGGTCCTGTTAATGGCACAGAGCAAGGACATACTTCAGATACCATTCTTATATTTTATTGATTTAAGTCATACATGGGATTTTTTGTGATTTGCCTCAGACTGAACACCTGTGTGAGCCTCAAGGACACCCACAGCTCCTCTTGTGCTCACATAGTGAAATCCTCCTTACAGACTGGCACATTTAACCTGCTCTTACCATGTGGTGTGAAGCTGCAGTCATGACATGCAAACTGCCCTCTGTGCCCAGTAACACCACTACAAGAAATTCCTGGACTGACCATGATGGTCATGCTCCATAGGAGCTCTGGTAGTCCCAGGGGACAGAACACCTATCCTGCCTGTGTGAGACCATCCCTGGTGCTGGCTTGAGGACAAGACCTCTCAGAGAGATACAGTGTGGTTGCCTTTTGCATTGCAGGTGGTTCCTGAAGAATTATGCTGTGAGTTTTGGCATCTCCCAGGAGATCAGTGGGACAAATTCTCAGACAATTGGTAAGTGATCCCTGTGTAATGCAGCTGCCTTTCCCAAGGAAGGGCACAGCTCTTGGAAACCTGGCTTTGGCCACAGATGCGAAGGGCCCATCTCTTGTTCTGACAATGACACTCCACTGCAAGGTCCTTTAAGGGAATACTGCATCTTTGGACTCTCTTAGGTGGAGAACAGAGCTGCCAGATTACATCTATTTAGAAGGATGATCTGAAGAGCACAGAGTACAAAGGGCTGCTGGTGGCATCCTTCTGCCACTGGGGTTTTATGTTACACAGGACTGTTTAAAATAATTAGACTTCCACCAATCTGCACATGAAACCTGTGTCCAACATTCGCCTGTTAGCCCCAGGCCATTCCTGCCCAGACATGGGCACTCTGGCCAAGGGAGGTCACTGCAGGTGTGAATTTGGCAGGTAGTGTGATGGACATTTGCACTGTTAAAGATTTTACTCCTGTCAGAGTCTTGAGACAGTGCAGCTTCTGAGAAGCTCCATGTTTCCAGCCACCTTCCATGCTGCAGCTCTCAGAGGTTTTGCTCTGGCCCTATGGTGTTTCTCCATGTTTCTTGTATATTTTATTATAATCTTCTTCTCAATAAGAGATCTGAGTCTGAGAGCACAAGAAATCTAATGGGACAAAGAGGTAACCTTCTCCAGATGAAAACATTGTCCCTCCTTACCCAAGTCTTCCAGCAAGGAAATTTTAAGAGTGGCCTCACACTGAAATGCTCATCTTGGCCTTGTTTTCCCAGTCAAAGGCAGATGCACAGCCACAGAGGACCACAGAGGAGCAGCGTGGGATGAACTGAGTTTCTCCAAAGGAGACAGCATAGAAGTCATCGGTTTCTTCATTCCCGGACTCCCGTGGTTTGTGGGCAAATCCCTCAGCAGTGGGAGCATCGGGTTTGTCCCAACACAACACATGAGTCCCGAGGATTCTGAACCTCTGTGAGTTTACTGCTACCACCTAGGTTCAATTAAGCTCGGGAGAAAATGCAGGGAAGACTCCAAGTTCCAACTCAAGGCTATGTGAATGCCCAGGGCAGGTAATTTGCTTTGCAAGGCCTTCATAGAGGATCCATCTAAGGTCTGTCTAGAAACATTGGCCAGGCTCTGCTCACAACAGGTTGCAGGAGTCTCTGCCCAGACAAATTTTATTTCCCTTGCCTCAGGTGATTCTGGGAGAAGAAGAGATCTGGCCCTGGGCTAAACCTGGCTTTGTGCAAAGGCAGCCCAGGACAACTGTGTCCTAGACTAACTGGCTTCACAGTTCCACCTGGAAATGTTCTTGACTTTACAGCTTTGTCTGAGGGGCTGTGTGTCTGGCATGGGTGAGGAGAGCAATCGCTGCCAAGGGAAAAGAGTGCTGCTTTGCTTCCTTCAGTGCCTTTCTGTGGGATGTCGAGGCAGAACAACAGTTCCTCATTGAGCTGGGTTAAACACCCTCCCAAGGACATAGACAAGAATTGTCTGGGGAGGGAGGGTGACACAACTCCACTCTGATGATCTGAGCAGTTTTCTTTGTAGGTGGCTTGAAGACATAGCTTTGATTCAATACCCATCCAAAAAAAGGCTTCTGCTCCAAGAGTGTGTGTGGGAGGACAAGGTCTTAACCCTTTTGCTAGGTCTCTTGGGCTTTCCTGGATCAGGCTCACATAGGCACTTATCTCTGGCAGTACAGACAACAGAGATTAGAGGATGCCCTGACTTCAGAAAGGGATTCTGGAGACAAAAAAAATGGACCAATAGTGTCCTCCATAGGGAATCTGGATCTGAGAGCCCTGATGGGATAGGTATCCAGACTCCTGTATTCATCTACAGCAGAGCTTTTCTGGTAGAAGAGGAAGGATGGGAAAGCTTAGCTCACCCCACAGAACATCTGTAGCATCAGGGGGTGGGGAGACACTGACTGTTTTCCCTTCATGTCTGCCTCAACCCAGGGAAAAGGGCTTGGTGTTTCTGACTGAAGAAGAAAAGTCCCCCTTCCTGCACATCCCCTGCAATGGTGGTGAGCAGCACTTCACCACCCTCCTCAGTGAGCTGGCACACACTGACATCACCTCTGTGTATCGGCTGGGTGAGTTTCCCCTCCCCTCCCATGCCCAGCCCCATGGTTTCCTATGGACAGCAGTGCTGAGCAGTGTCTAGAGACCTGCCTTGCTCAGGGCTTCACAGGTCAGACAACTGCCATGGAAGGGAGAGCTTCCAGGCTCTCTGCTCAGTCTGGTTATGCAGGCTGTAGATACCCTCAAGAGCTGGGCCCTACCACGCTGCAGCTTCTAGGGGTCTTCTCTGCCTCCAGGGCAGCTTCTCAGCTGTGGGTCACCCTGGCAGATTCTGCTCTTGTCTGATCCTGACTAGGTCCCTGCCTACAGCAGGTCCCCTGCTGCTGCCTGACCTTTGGGTGTATATTGAGGGGGATGCACGGCTCAAGTGGCAGGTGACACCATGTCCATGCCCTTAGCAATAAACCTGCTCTTCCACCTATGGGAATGGGGTTTAGCAGAGCAGTAGATCACTGTAAGATTTGAGCACCGTGTTTGCACATTAACACTGACCAAGGCTTTGTGCTTTCTGTTTTCTATTTGTCTCTTTGTGTAGATGGCTTTGAACCTACAGCCATGTTCCCAAAAGTGCCATCAGGTGAGTATGTTGAGAGGACAGAATGGGATGTTTTGATGATGACTTCTGAGGGTGAATTTTGACATCCTGCTGTGGCTTTCCTGTCCCTTCCAGAGGCTGTTCTCCATAGCTGTAAAGATACCCAGATACTCCAGTCTTGGGAGGAAATAAATGACTTTGCTACGACTAGCACTTCTGAGCTGTCTAGCCCAGGGAGTGAATCAACTCCTGCTACATTAGAAGATGTTCTCCTGGACAAGCTGGATGATTTTGATGATCCCAAGTTCTTTATTGATGTGAATGCTGGACACATGGAAGATGCTGATGTGTTTGACCCCATATTAACCTTCCTTAACCAAGACAGTTATGTGCCCAGTTTTCAAAACCTCTATGATCTCAATTTTTCCTTTCTCAACTCCACTTTTTATGGTTTTCCCGATGAGGATGAACTGGTGTTGTACCTTGAGACATCCAGAAACTGGGCCAAGAGGACTCATTCTGTCTGGGCTCATGTCAGGCTCTGTTTCCTCTTGGGTAAGCTCTGTATCAAAAAGGTCAAGTTCTCCCAGGCTCGAGTCTACTTTGAGGAAGCCATGAGCATCCTGGACAAGGATTTTGGGGACCTGCCCCTGTTGGCTGCATTGCATGTGAACCTTGCTTCCATCTACTTGAAACAGAACATGAAGCACAAGTTCTCCTCCCTTCTGGGAAAAATGGTGACTTTACTTGTCTGCTTGCCTGGCCGCTCTTTCAGCTCTGAGAATGAGCTAGAAGTCATGATGTACATCCTGAGGGAAGCCATTGCTGTGGGGAATGCTCCCTTGGAGGCACGGGTCTGCTTCCTTATCGTCAAACTCTTCCTACAACTGGGCAGAAATGATGAAGTGCTGCCCTTTGCTGAGCATCTTCAATGTCTCATCATCACCTCAGTCAGCCTGGACACTAGTTCTGTGCCTCTGGATGCCACCCCCATCTTGAGCTACTTGTATGACAAGAAGTACTTGCCAAATATCGCACTGGCCTCCGCCAGGCTGTTTGTTCCCAGTGGCGTCAAGGGGGCACCAACACCCATTTGGAGAGCTGGCTTCATCCTGCAAAATATTTCCAAGCTCCTGGGAAGCCAGCCAGAGAGAAGCAGCATCCCAGCACTGACTTGTTTCTATCTCAAGCAAGCACTGCAGTTCTCCCGTGAGAGCAGAGCTGTGCCCAGCCAGAGGGTCCTGTGTGCCCTCTTGTCCAGGCTGTACCTCCAGCATGGTGTGTTGGACGGGGCGGTTTCTTACACAGCCACAGCTGTAGCGCTCAGCAGGCTGATGGGCGAGGAGGAGGCTTTTGAGTCTTCCCTCTCTTTGGGGTGGATGTATCTCCTGCACAACCAGCCAGGCCCAGCCGCAGACATCCTGTCGCAGCTCCTTCACTCTCTGCACGGGACAGACAGCGTGACTCAGGGTGGAGCTGTGCACAATCTCCTGGCCATGGCCCTCAAAGGAGAAGGGCAGGTGCAAAAGGCTGCAGAGAACTACTTCCGGGCCCTGCACAAAGCCAAGGAGACTGGGAACAAGAGGAACCAGGCTATCACCCTGGCTAACCTGGGGCGGCTGAGCCTCTCACACGGGGCAAGCCAGCTGTCTGAGCTCTATCTGCTCCAGTCGACTCAGCTCTATGCTGAGCTCCAGGGCAGTGAAGATCTGGAGATGGAGTTGGTGCAGGTGCTGCTGTGGCTAGCGCAGGCCATGGTGAACAGGCAGAGGATGGAAGATGGCAGACTCTGTTATGAACTGGCATTGCTTTTTGCCCTGAAGTGGCATAATGTGAGGAGTGAGTACAGCTTTGCTGGTGGGAACCAGGGCAGCATTCACCTCTGTGCAGCACCTTGCCAGGTCCCTAACGCAGTCCCTTGACCTGCCCTTTTCCCTTCCTTGTACCATGCAGGTCAGCTTCACATCACTGAGTATCTCTGCCATTTCTACAGCAAAGTGTCCCCCAATCTCCAGGCCTGCATTACCTACCATGAGCACTGGGTATCTTTGGCACAGCAGCTGCAGGACAGGCAGCTGGAAGGCAATGTCCGGCAGACCCTCAGCCAGCTCTACCAGGCTTTGGGCACATCTGAGTAAGTCCTGCCAGTAGCTGTTAGATGCTGTTAGAGTGGGGTACCTGCTCAACCAAAGCAAGATCAGCAGCTTTCTTGGGGTGTCCCTCTAGAGAAGTGGGAAGGTGTGTGGTCACTCTGGCTGCCTGCAGGCAGGCTGCTGGGTAGGGTGCTGCTAGGAATTGTGAGCTGACACTGAGGTGAAGAAGGAGACAGTTCAATGTCAACCAGAGAGCCATGAGAACTGGGCAAATACCAGACTGTGGCTGGGACAGAACTGGGGTCTGGCCAAACATGGGTTTCCAGAGACACATCCAGCCTTGATCAGAGAGGACCCAGTGACAAGGAATTCATCATTTCCTTTGGAGGGTTATTCTAGTGATTAATCACCATTCACCAGTAAAAATAGGCTCCTTATCTGTTTTGAATAAGTCTGGCTTCAGCCTCCAGCTGCTGACTGCCCTTCCTATCTCTGCTGGAATATTTTCCCCAGGGAAGTACTTATCACCCCATATCAGCTCACTTTTCAATCTTCTCCTTGACACATGCAGGTAATTGATTAGACGAGAGAGGAGAGAAAGACTTGGACAGACCACAGACTTTCTTCAGTCTTTGAAGGCAAATGTGTCCAACAGTGAAGAGCTAGGTCCTGTGTCCCAGGACAAATGAGCAGAGGCTCTCATTAACTGGGATGTTAACCTCCCATGCTAGGTCACAGTAGTTCAAAGGGAAGGTATTTAGGAAGCAGACGCCTGTCATGTGAACAGTGCTATTTATGATCACAAAGCACCCAGTTCCCTGGACTCAAAGGACAGCTGGAGCCCAATTGCCAGCAGGCGAGACACCAAGCAAACAAACATACCCTGGGCACTACCCAGTGCTCCCTTTGCTGCAGTTGCCTTCTGCAGGCAGCGTGTCCAGCCCACTGGCTTGTCCAGCTGCCTGCCCCTTGGTCCTCTAGTGACCAGGGCCTTGAAAAGGGACTATAAGGTCTTGCACTTGTAGCCACAGATCTGCTTCTTTGGGTGCACTGAGGGACAAACAACAGGCAGAGATGTGGTTCTGAGTGCCAGATGCTGTCTGGGTAATGAAGGTGCAAGTACTCCCTGTTTATAGTCCTGTGTGTAGCTGGGAGTGATTTTGTGGCTTAGCACAGGGGGTCAAATAGGGTTTGCAGATGACCTGGACAAAACCCTCCTTATCAGCTGAAACAAGAAGGCGTGTGGGAGCTGTGCTGGGCACTTGGATCCCAGGCAGGTCTAAGGTTGCCAGATGATCCACACCCATGCACTAGAGATTCCACCATTTTACCAGGACACATTGCTCAGAAGTGTGGCTGTCTATTTATCTCTAAACTTTGGCAACTGTAGGAGGAGAAGGCAGGATTGCCAGTGGGAGGTACAGTGGTGGCTTTGCAGGTCAATTGTTGGAGGTGTCCTGTGATTTCTCTGTGATGGATTTTTGTGTGTTACTGTCACAGGGCTTTAAGACACTCTCTGGACTGCACCAAACAGAGTCTAAGGATCTTCATTGACCTTGAGGAGACTGTGAAAGCAGCAGAGGCCTGGCTCCAGGCAGGGAGGCTCTACTATCTTATGAAGGAAGATGAGTTGGTGGAAATGTACTTTCAGGTATGAAGGAGGTGGCTGGAGATGTCCCATTCCCACTCTGGATAGCTGCATTCCCATCACAGCTCCTTGGTATGAGCCTTTTAGGTCTGGAAGATCCATAAGGAAAGTTCTCATGAGCAATGTAAACCTGCTGCTGGAAGGAGGAGCTATTTATTGCCTTACTCTCATGTGCTATCTGGCACTAAATTTCCTATCTTTTCTTCCATACACTGGGTTTAGAGAACTATTGGCTGAAAGTGAATTTATTGAGTAAGAAATAGATGTAGGAGTGCTAAAAGAAGGTGGAAGTGCCAGTTGACCAGTTCCCATACACATAGATAAGGGTTAAGGTGCCAGGGAAGTGCTTGAAGACTTCCTGGAGTAGAAGACTAATGGATTCTTTCCATGTCTACCATTATTTTATCAGCTAAGTTGCAAAGTGGAAGACCAGCTCATGACATCTTAGGGCTCCTTTATTCAAGAAGCATCTGTTAAAAGATGGCAAATCCTTTCATGTGCCCAGAAGAAGAAGAGCAGAAGGCTGGTTGGGTCCGCTGGGGTTGCACTGAGCTGGGATGCCCAGCAACGCACCAGGCTGGACACATTCAGAGGACATTTTGGGTGCTCAGTCTGTTACCCAGAAACATTTCTGAACTGGTGGGCTTAGGTGACAGAGGTACACTGTGGTGGGAACAAGAAGAGCCTTTCCTATTAGCCACACCGGCCTGCCCCTAAATCAGGGTAGTAGAGATGGGAGTGAGGTGGGGCTGCTCAGTGACATAGGTGAAATGAACACATGGCTTTGGCATCAGCCTGTTTCCTAGTGCTCTCAAGGGAGATCTGAGGCCCATAGCAAAGAGCCACCATTGCCTCCCTGGCTCATGGTTGCAGCAGAGACAGGGGCTGAAGGAGGGGTGACTTCTCATTAAGAAGGGCCAGTCAATGCCATATCTCATTGGGGCCCTTGCCAGGCAAGGTCCCTGGCAATGATAAGTTGTCATGGTATAAGGAACAACATGTTCTGTCTGGAAAGTGGCACCAGGGCCAAGAGCATAATTTGCACAAGTAAGTATTATTCCCAGAAGTTAGGATACCTGCCTTCCCTGCTGCTGGCTCTGCCCTTTCTCTCTGTAAGCTGTCCTCTTGTCAGTCTTCACCTTGTCACACCAATGACAGACCAGGGCCAGGACAGCTGCTGGCTGCACTGTCCCGACTCTAAATGCTGATGCTGTTGGATATCCCACCTGATTAGTTTCTGACACTGCCCCTGTGCAGGGGTGGGTTATCTGGCTCCTGGCTCCATCCTCACATCAGTCAAAAGTGCAGCACAGGTCTATGTGCAAATGTCTCTTTCCAAGTCTTACACCAGTTCCTTTTCCTTCCAGGCAGCCATTCAGACTGCTCTGAAATGGGAGAACTTCTCCTTGGCCATGGATCTTTATGAAAAAGCAGGTGATACCTTTTTTAATGGCAGCCGAAACAGAGATCGAGCAGTGGAGTTTTATAGGGTACTGAGCCCTCTGAGCACTTCTGTCCTTGTGTCCCCATGAGGCGATGGCTGTGGGGACCTTTGCCCCAGGGCTGGCTGCAGCACTGCATGGCCAAGTTGGACGGATGGAGGCTGGAGAGGACTGGTGTTGTCTGAGTGAGCCTGAGTGCAAACGTCGCTGCAGGGGGAGGGGGGAGTCTGGGGCACAGGCATATTTTGCAATGGCTGCAGCTCACTCCAGAGATCATTTAGAAGGTGAGGACAGGGTCCTTACATTGCAAATCCTGGCAGTGTTAGGTGTGAGCTGGTGGCTCCTGGGGACACGCTCAGAGTCAGAATTTCAGGCACCTGAGGAAGGTGCAGAGACATGAGGCTTGGGTTTTGAAACCGAAGCTCTGGGATATTAAACTGATTTTCAAGGGAAAGAAGGGTCTAGAACCTGCAGCACTCAACTACCTCACCATCTGCCTACCATGCCAAGTGCTTGGTCCATCTCCTGATGCTTTATCACTGCTCTGTGGGCAGTTCTGTACCAGTTCCTCCAGGAGCATCCTGGACTCACTGTTCTCTCTTTCCAGGGAGGTGCTGTGCCCTTGGCCAGGAAACTACAGGCCATTAAGACAGAGCTCCGGCTGTTCAATAAGCTGGCAGAGCTGCAGATTGGGCTACAGGGCTATGAGAAGGCACTGGAGTTCGCCACGCTGGCAGCCAGGCTGAGCATCAGGGTCGGTGAGTGATGGATGCTCACAGAGTACAGGGAGTTCCCTTTCTGGGTGAGAACAGTGTGCACGTGGAGAAGAGACCTCCTGCTTTCATAAGGCTGCTGGGCCTATTCTTGTCCTAACTGGTAACACATTTTTAAGGCCACTTCCCTTTTAAAGCTGCATGACAACCCAGTGGGAGTTCTCTGCCGTGGCGGGGCTGGCTGAGCAGGGGGTTATTGCTACACTGGAGCACGGGAAGTCTGATGAAGGCAACAGAACTGAACAGTTCCTCTCTGCCCCAGCTCTTCTGATAAGCTCATCCCCCTTCCCATTACAGAAATAGTTTGAATAGGCAAAATGCCAACGTAAATGTGTGAGATGGAACCAGTCTTGTAATAGCCCTTTCCATCACCCAAGAAATCCCTTGGATGAATGATACAGTCCCTGGTCAATATGTCCAGCCTTGGTATCAGCAGCTCTTCCCATGGCTCTGTTTTCTCTCAACCACATTCATACCCAGTGTCTCCTTATGAAGATATCAGTGCTCCCAGGCTGTTGAGCAGATGCATTCCCAAGCATCTCAGCACACTGGGCTGGGGAGGTGTTGTGAGTACACCTCGGGCTAACTGTGCTGGAAACTCTCTTCCAGGGGATCAATTGCAAGAGCTGGTTGCATTCCACCGACTGGCTACAGTCTACTACTTCCTGCATATGTATGAGATGGCAGAAGATTGCTACCTGAAGACACTTGCCTTGCGTCCCCCCTTGCTGCAGTGCTCTGGAGAGGCCCTGTACTACTGCAAGGCGTATTGCCACCTTGGCAACCTGACCCTGCACAAACTGAAGGTAGGAAACCTTTCCATGGTGCTGAGTTGAGCACTTCGGTGTTGACAGGGATCTGGGGGTAAAGCATCATCCCTGCTGGCAGAACAGCCACACATGGGACTCTCCTGGGACTCTCCACCCTACTTGCAGCGTTCCAGCAGATGCACACAGTGCTGGCAGGTTCTGAGGGGGGAAATGCAACTTGGAAAGAAGTGCTGTCACTTAGCACCAAGTACAGAAAGCCCATTTCAATGAAGTCAGGTGTCAGTGGGTTCTGCCTGGAACCAACAGGCTCTGCTCCAGCTCCCTTATACCCTGTGACTTTCAGTTAAACCACTTCCTAATGCCTGCCCTGTCCTTTACGGCAGGATGCACAGGATGCAGCAGCCTACTTCCTCCTGGCCCTCGCTGCAGCAACCGAGCTGGGAGACCAAGAGCTGCAAGGACTCATTTGGGCCAAGCTGGGTGACATTCCTGGTGCCCCACGGGGGCCCGAGGGCACACCAGGCTGTGCCACGTATCGGCCCAGGTGGCTGAGCGAAGGCGGCCACATCGTCTGACAGACCCACCCCAGCAACTCCAGTGCAAGCTGTCAGTCAGCATCACACCTCGCCACTGGCACGGGTCCATGTGCTCTCCAGAACAACCAGTGCAGGAGAGGCCCTGAGACACATCCTAAGGAGCCGGAAGTGTTTGGTCTTTTTGTCCCAACAGGCAAGGGACTGAGCATGTGGGACCCTGCCCTGGTTTTCAGGGGCAGGGCTGTACACCGCAGCCCAGGTGGCACATCAAGTATGGCACCTGGGCAGGATGAGGCCCCAGCAGCTGTGCTGGAGCATGAGGTACAGTGGGGCTGAGCAAAAGATGGCATTTTAGGAGTGTGGCTGCCCTGCACGGGATGGGGACGGCAGAGTGCTGCCATGTCCCTACCTACCTACCTGCCCCACCCACTGCCCCACACACCTCAGGTCTCACAGGGCAGCTCAGCCAGATGCAAATGTGTTTTAACTTGAATAGCAACTCCTTTATTTATTCTTACCTGTTTTCTGGCCTGTCTGCTCTGCAGAGGTTCGTGTCACAGACCTCTGCAGAGTTAGGGAAAGGAGAAGAAATGGAAGGGTCTGGTCAAGCCTCACCTGGAAACAAGCTCCATATGCAGGTGGGCAGCTGCTCATGGGGGAGGCACAGCCCATCCTTACCCCACTCTTCTGCCCCACAGCCCATGTGCACTTACAGCACCTAAATCATGAGCATGCTATGGGTCCTGCACAGGAAAAGAGCCATCAGTCCTGACCGCTTTGCAGACCAGCACCCTCCCCAGCCTCTCTGCTCCAGGCCCCACAGGACCAGGAGTGCTGGGGAGTGGACCTTAGTGGTGAGGCTGGGTGCACAGCCTGTGCTGTGGCACACATCCAGACCCCTGGGCAGGGCTGCTCACAGGCACAGGGGGACTTTTGACAGGGAGAGACAACTGCACTGCCTTTGGCTGGGCCATTGGCAGCCCAGACAGAAGCTAACTGCCCTGCAGGCAGCTGCCTTCAAGTGTCCTGAGCTGTGTGGCTGCAGGAGAAGGGAAAACTGCTCTGCTGAGAGAGCAAGGGGAGCAGGAGATGCAGAGGAGGCTTCTCCAGCACTGGGAGCAGGACACAGCAATCCTTCACAGCCCTCTCACCACCAGAGAGCAATAAACGCCCACATTTGCAGCCTCACACAGGCCAGGGCTGCTTCCCAGCCACTCTCTACCTTGGTATTCAGTCTGAACTGGTGCAGAGTTAAGAATGAGCAGTTTTGCCAGGTCATCTCTGCTCTGGCAATCATTGGGCATAGACCCAGCTGGGGCTTCACAGAGAGACCCTGTTCCATGTCCTTCTGCCTCCCTGACGTGCACCACTGCTTGGAAATGCAAAACACTTTGTGTCCTCACTGCTCTTTGCAAATGCTGAGTTCATTTTTCTTTTCTAATCCCTATGAGACATCCATCATCAGGACAGGGAAGAGTTTACTACTTGTTTACCAAGCATTCCTGCAGTGCCATTCGGGGAGCCTCAGAAGAGGTAAATATTCATCCCAATTGAAATACAGCAAGCTCAGGAGACAACCAGACCCCAGAACCTTCTGCCTCACCCTGCAGGGCTGCCTGCTCTCCATTCAGGTGGCTGGTGCTAACTGTGCTAGGGGAGGAAATGTTCAGCACATCAGGACATCAGGCTGTTGAGGGGAAGGGAAAACTTCCATAGCTTTGATGACTCTGGAAGACCTAAGGGTCTGCATGTTACAGAAGTGCATTGCCCTGGCACGAAGATCCCTACCAATCTCTCCTGCCATCTCCAGCACCTCACTTAGAGATGCTGCACATTCCCACAGTAGCTTTCCTGCATCAGCTGCTGCACCCAGACTGCCTGGTCCTCAGCAATGCCCTTTGGGACCCTGAGATGAGGCCCAAGACCACCCCAAGGTCGCTACTCGGGCATCCCAGCGGGGCTTTTGTTACCAGTGGTTGTGGTGGCTGGTGCTGTGCTGCTCGCCGGGCTCTGCACTTGGCGGCCAGGATGTGGGTGGATGTGGCTTTGTCAGTGGCACAGCCCTAGACAGACCCCCACCAGTGGCCAGTGGCTGTAACAGCTCTTGTCAAAGTTAAGCCCAGTGAAGGATGAATCATGCAGAGAGCATCCCTGCCAAAATATCCCTCCCAGAGCCAAACCCGAGGCTGTTCTGCCTAGCACCAGTGAGAAAAAAACGGGCTTTGTTTAAACACACAGGGCCAGTGTCTCAGCTGGTCTAAATCAGCTAAGCTCTATGAAGTCAAACAGAGATACTTTGATTTGTAGGGACTGTGGATCTGGCCCATGATTTTTAAGCAAATGTGTCCTCTTTAAATCACAGCAAACAAATTTGTGATGCCTGGAAGAAAAAAAAAGCCTGCAAGACTCACTCCTTGGGAACATCCCATAAAACATAACTTTCCCTCTCGCTTGTCCACCCTCCCGCTCCCACATGCTGTGACAAGGCTGGGTTGTTTTTCTAGTGGAATGAGAGGTCAGGGTGGCCAGGGCTAATTAAGCTCCATAATAATACTTGGAACTAAAGTCAGTCCTGCATAGCATCTCCTGGACCTGTGCCCAAGGGAGGGTGAGGATACCACATCCCTCCAGCAATCAGTGCAGTTTTGTGGACACAGAAAGAGATGCTTTGGGTAGTTTGTGCCAGAGGAGGTCACCAGGTGATTCCTTGGGTCTTGGGGCAGTTGGGCTGGGGGTTGTCACACTCCACCCCTTCCTGGGTGGGGGGGATATTGTCCATCATTCCCAGGGTATGGCTACTGGGAGCTGTCTGTCTTTTAGACACAGCAAAGAGCACTTATGTGAGTGTGTAGGGAAGGAGCACAGCAACCATGTAAGGACTACAAACCCAAGGTGCTGCAGGGTGCAGAGCCCAGCCAGAGCTGTGAGGATACTCCAAGGAAGTTTGGAAGAGCAGGACTGTAGAAACACGGGAGGTGTTTATCCTGTGGTAGGCATTGGCCACCAGTGTCCAGCCCTCCTCTTCCAAGCACTAATGTCAGCCCGAACAGATGGGCAGAAATAGAGGAAAGGGGAAGGATGGATCAGGTCTCCTACACCAGTTACCTTGTTGTGGCTTGTGACTTATTCCTGAGCAGCATGTGACTGTCTGCTCCATGCCCAGTCCCAGGATTTTTCCTTCCTTCAGTCCTTAGCCAGCTGAGCTGGAAATAGGAGTGGTGGGGCCCACGTGAGCAGCACCTGCCTTCACATGGCTGCTGAAAGCACCATCAGCCTTTCCAGCTCTTCCAAAGGGTGAAGGGTGCTGTAGGAACCTCCTTGCTTTGGCTTTGGTGCTTCCATGTGCCAGTGTCTGGACCTGGTGCTGACCAATTATACTCCAACCTTTCACCAGTACAACACTCCAGGCACCAGTGCTACCAGTCCTAATGCAATCCCACCTAAGAGCCAACTGCTGACCCCGATTTTGCTCAGTGCCTCAGGGGGCCACTTAAGGTCTGGAATAAAAAGGGACTGGATTTCTTTAACACATGATCATTCTTGGGCAGTGGAAATACCATTACAAGAATAATCTTGGATCATATTAGCTCCAGCATGAGCCTCCTGGGCATTAGGAAAAAGGAAGCACTGATAACTGTAAGCATAGATACGGACAGAGGTGTAGAGAGAGCCACATGGAAATTACTCTTTCCTGCAGAAGTACAACACCCCACAATAATTACTGTCAGCAGACATCTTTCAGCATTCCTTCACCTTACAGAGCTGCAGGTCTTCACTGGGCCTGTGCTGGACAGAGGCTGCAGTGGGTGTAGAAACCTTCCTATTCCCATCTATACCATCCATCTATATCAGCCTTGGACTTTGGCACAGGCTGACCTCCAGCACAGCCTGCCCCTGCTGGAGGCTCATCACTGGTGTGATGGAGCAGTCTGAGGCACAGGTAAACCTGAGCTCCTCTCGTCTCAGAGGCTGGTTCTCTCCAGCCAGGATCTTGTATTGCTTGGAACAGTAATGAGAAGTTGGCAACCCCCAGCTGTTCTGCTAAGCAGAGGTGGGTCAAGTGTGTAAAATGGACAGTTAAGATTAAAAATAATTTCACAACAACCTGGGGTTTTGTTCAGTGCTAAGTGGCATCATAAGTATGCCAGAGGGCCTATGGGAGGTTGATGCCAAGGAGGCTGAGCTGCTGACTGTAACTGCCTGTGCTTAAATAACCCCTGCCCTGGGGTCGGGGGGCAGAGGTGCAATGCAGCCTGTCAGCAGGTGCTGAGATGGGGGGCTGTGTCTGCACGGCTGCTGCCCCTGCCCCGAGAGCTTGCCATGTTCCTGGGGGAGGGGGAAGCAAAACAAAAAGAAGAGGAAGGATGAGGCAGCTGGAAAATGGCCCATGACTGAGGATAGGGAATAGTGAGGCCAGATGTAAAAACACCCAGTAAATTCCTGCTGAGATGAAATACTTGTGCTGAGATGGCATGGGACATGGGTCAGCTCTGGAGCTGTCACCTCTGCTGTCACTGGCCACATGGAACCCAGGTATACCCAGAACTTACCAGCACTGATCTCCAGAGTCACTGCTCTCATGGGCACTTAGCATTCAGCAGGACTGATGGGAGACCAGTGCTGGATGCTCTGCTGGGCTTTGTGAGGGAAAATATCTCTCTGGGACTGGAGATGGCAGAGTCTGAACTGGTAAACATGGTGTAGAGAACATCATCCCTTCCAAACGTACAGCTGGTAGAAACCAAGTGTGCTAGTGACAGAGACAGTGGAAGGGTAACAGGCTCTCCTGGGTACCAGCTGATGGGCAAAGAGCTCCATGTTCCTGCCTTGTCCCAGCTCTGCAGACAAACACGATGGTACCAGGGTTCACTAAGGATCTCAGCTAAGATGCTTATAGCTCCCCAGCTCCTGAATGCTGTCCCAAGAGCTACTGCTCTGCTGAGAGGGAAAAACAGGCAGGAAAATTGGCAGCAAGAGGCTCCCGCAGCACTGGAGACAAGTGTAGGAAACAGCACAAGTGCCAACAATTCCTGTCACACTACAGGGGAGAGGAAAATATTAAAACGACTCTGTATTCTCTGTATTTGGCTGCCGTGAAGGTTGTTGGGATACAGCCCAGGAACGGGGATGAATACAATGAAATGAGCCCCTGAGCACCAGACAGTTTCTGAGAAAGGAAGAATGAATTCTTACATAACCAAATTCCCTTTGTGCTCTGCCTATGGGGTGATGGTTTATTTTGCTATTTTGTTTGGGGTTTTTTCTTTCTTTTGCACCTGCTCGGATAGCAGCATTGTGGCCACACAGGAATGCACAAACACCAGTGTGTAGGGAGCAATGGCTGCAGCATTTATGTCTTGACTCAAAGGTTTAATTCTGACTGGGATACCTTCAGTTCATTGCAGCTGTGTTTTGAATTGTAGTTTGACTTTTTCTTATCACTATTCAAGATTTAAGCCATGTTAGATCCCAAAGTATTAGTACAATATTAATCATGTAAAAAAAACCCCATTTGCTCCAGCTCTTTGAGAAGGATTTGCAGAAGTTCCTATATGACTCCAGTGTCTGAGACTTGTGTTCTTCTGAAATCTCTCCCAGACTTCCCTAACCCACCAGCTGGGCTTTCCCATCTTGTCCATCTCAAGATCTGATGCAAGAATGAACTGTGTGCTCTGGTGATGGCTACACCTGGGGCAGACCAGGCTGGAGCACTGCTGAGGTGCAAGGCACCTGCAGAGATCCTGTGAATCCCTGGGCTGCCAAACGCAGCAGGAGTGTCATTGCCCTCCAAGTCATCTCTCTGCCCTCTGTGTCTACACAGGCAAAGAAGAAGAGCAAATAGAGAAGAGAACTGCACCTCTTTTGGGTGGTTGATGCGTTGCCAACACCCTCTCACTCAGAGCTGTGCGGGTGGATATGTGCAGGGGGTGTATGTGAGAGAGAAGCTCAGGAATAATTAAGAGCTCATTAATATTTCCTGCTCTCCAGGCTAAAGGCCATTGCCTCAACCAGCCTCACAGACACAGCTCCACTCTCACAGGCATCCTGAACTCATCCCCTGCCAAACCACAGTTGCCATTCCTGTGTGATTGAAGGAAACGAGCCCTTTCCTTTGCCTTGCCTTCAAACAAGGGTGAAAGGCCTTGGCTGATGCAAAATATAAACACGAACCATGAGCAGGACAAAAGAGACCCACTGGGCCAGCTGTTGTTGTAAACAGGGCCCTTCCTCCCCTCCCCAGGCACCAGGCTTTCCTGGAGGTCCCCTCCATCCCCTGGCAGCCTGGCTCTTTTCCCTACATCTGGATTCCCCGACTTGTTTTAGGTGTCACTTTCCAAAGAGCTGACAGCTGGGCTGCTGTGCAGAGTAGCACTGGCCAGCATCTGTGTGAGAGGAAGAGGAGGAAGGCAGCAGAGAAGGGGAACTGGCGTCACTCTTCACTCCTGGGAGCAGTGAGGATTTGCTGCGTTGCTCTGACATCCATCCAACACCACCACAGCCCTTCCTGGACATCCTTTCTCCAGGCCCAGGAGCAAAGCCCATCTGTACCTGTCATTGCTGGGGGCAGTGCCTGGGAGGTGTGCGCTGAGCTGCTCAGCTCCCCGGCAGCCCATCCACACAGATGATGCTCCTGCTCTGTCCCATCCTGCTCACCAGCCAGAAGAGAGGTGCTGGCCTGAAACCAAACACTAGCAAGCTGGAATGTCCTTAGTGGGGAGATGTTTAGCAGCTCTCATTTAGGAGCAAGGATCAGCTCTGCAGTGGTGAGTTAGTGGGGGAAAGATGCAGCACAAATCACCCAAGTCCATTCCAGAAGGCTGCAGGTAGCTGCCCTCAGTGTCACCCTGTGTCTGGGCAGTGGTGTCTGCCTAGGAGAGGCAGCACAGTGAGTGACAAGGGACATCACCCTGGGCTTCTTGTAGTGAGATAAGTTGGCTGATCTCACTCCAGAATGTCCTGCAGATGCAAAGATAAGCCAATGCTGAACTGACTTGGGAATGTGGCACACAGCCAGCCTTGTCTCATTCTCTTCTAAGTAGCATTAATTAAGCAGGATTTACTCAGCTCAGGGACGCCTCGAGTCAGGACACGTCTGGGTGACTGTTCATGCATCTCTTCTCCTTAAGCTGCAGTCACTGAACATCAGTATCAGGTTCTGACACTAAGATTTTGCAAACTCTTAAATTACCCTTCTGGACCTCAAAAGGCTTGTCCAGAAAGGCTCAGGGAGCTCCTCTGCTCCTGCTAAGCCCAGACACTCGAGTCCTTAGCAGCTGGCAGTTGCTGACAGTAGAAGGCTGGTCGGGGGACTCTGTTCCCATCCCCCTCCCACCAGCTGCGCCTTAAGCAGCTATTTTAAAATCCAAAACCTTTCCTTGTTATTCAAGTTTTTAATCAACATTAATTCTGCAAGTTATCATTCAGGACACTAACACATGCTCCACTATTGGCTCTAGATCTCCTGGTTTAGCATTTCAGAAAGACATCCAGCTCTGATTTTCAAATCCTGCCAGTGAATCTCTCCAGCCCTGTGCACGCTGCTCTGCTATTTCTTACCCTGCTTCCTATGCTGAATTTGTCTAATTTTGGTTTCCAGCCTCTGGATCTGTCCCTGTCCATGTCTTCTGCTACTCAGTTGAAGACCTTATCACCACAGAGCTTTTTCTGAGTGGACATTTATAGTCTGTAATCAAGTTACCCATCTGTCTTCTTTTTCCAAATAAAATATATTGAGTTTCTTTAATCTGTTACTGCAAGTCCAGGTTGCCAGACTCTTTTATTATGCATAGAGTGCATCTCAACAAGAGCTGTAAGTATGTGTGTGCCAAGGGAGCTTTTTAAGGGAAGGAGAAAGAACTTTGCTCCAAAACTGCCTGAGTGTTGCAGCTCAGACTGGTATTGCACTTGCTGGTTTTGATACTGCTCCCAAATTTTAAGATATGTGTTTAATGTTCAGTTCCAGTGGTTAATAAACACAACCCTTTTCTGGCTGCCTGTAGTTAGGCATGATGATGTGTTTATACTGCAAAATTCAGCCCCTGTCCTGAAGCTTTTACAATCTCATGGAAGACAAGGTACGAGGGAAGAGATTTACAAGAAGAGATGAAAAATCACCAGGGGAAGTAACAAGAGGGACACCTGGGTACAAATGCCTGCTTTGTGCTTGCAAAGGATGGCTAAAGCCTCTGCCCGATTTTAGAAGATCAGAAGTAAGTGCTGACACAAGGGAAGCATCATCCACAGGCATGTTCAGCCAGCCAGGTAGCACCACAAGCCTGGGTACAGGAAGGTGAATCTGAAAGTCTAGCTATGGCTGAGTGGGAGCTCAGCACCAGGAGCCAGCTCGGGTCTCTCCTGGGGTGGGCAGCCAGGGCTCCTTCAGCTGCCTTACCTGGGTGGGAGGAGCTGGCCGAGGGTGTCAGGGTGGGGGCCCAGAGGTGGCAAAGAGGAGGACTGGGATAAGGAGGGAGAATTGCTGATGGGGATGTGGACAAAGGAGAGTCTGCACACGAGCTTCTCGGCTCTTGTCTGTGGCAGATGGGACATGCCAGGCTCATAGGGCTGCAATTGCAGCTTCCAGAGATGTGCTGGGAATGGCCACAGACTCATTATCATCGTACCTGTGAACAAGCCTGGCCATGACTGTACCTCCCACCTCCACAAATTCATCATCTCTCAGCAGTTTGGGACCATCAAAGACATTATGAAATAGATTTTAAACCCAATCTGGGAAGTTTGAGTTTGTGGGAGGAGGTTTCCCACAGTCCCCCAGCCTGTGCATCTGCTGCCAGAGCAGTGCTGGGTTGTTTGTGCCTCAGCCACCCCCACCTGGAGCTGCCTCTGCCCATGCCAGACAGTGGTAACCAAGACATTGGCTTACTTGAACCAAACCAAAGATTCAGACAGGCAGCTACTGGGTGAGCCTTCTGCCTGCTTAATTTGTTCTCTTCCAGAAGATCAATACAGAAAGCTTTGCTCTGAAAAGGCTGTTCTGCATTTTCTGCAGTTTTTCAGGGTGCAGGCCCAAGAAGGGTGGCATCTGCACCCAGTGGGATGCTCAGAGGCTGCCTGGGAAATGCAGGAGCTGAGGCTGGCAGGTGGAAAGGCTGCACGTGGCCAGGCAGAAGGGTTACCATGGCAAGGAACGCCAGCTGCTCCAAGCAGGGCTGTGCTGGCTTGCCCTGGACCTCTTCCAGACAGTAGAAACCACCACCACTCACCAGAGCTACTTTACATACAGGCAAACATCAGTTGAATTAGTTAATTCTGTTTTAGTAAGACAGTAATTGCATGTTTATTAAAAACAACAGATTTTTTGAAATGACTGATATTCAGTGACTGCCCAGGAGATGTGGATTGATTTCCTGCTCGCCGGCCAACCTTTAATTATTGTTATGCATCACTGTATTTAGTTTCATAAACAAAAGGGAATGAATACCAAAGAGATTAACATTAGATACCTATAACTTAATTTACATGTAATAGCTTTATTACCTCAAAGCCTGGAACATTCCAGGCGAGTTTTAGCCCACATCCTTCAGCTCCGAGTGCTCACAGTAACCACATCAGCTTGAAAAAAGCATGTGCACCCTGCCTTCAACAGAGACAGACTCCCAGAGAAGCCAACAATCTTCTCCCACCCCACTTGGGGAGGGAGGAGAACAAGGGCTTCAAGAGACCCGAGTCTCTTCCAAGGCCTGTGTTAGTCCCACTGCTAGAAGTGCTCGAAGCTCAATGGATATCAGCACATTATCTTGGAAGGCTTTCCCCATGCCTGCTGCTTTGCAGGGAGCCTGAGGGGAAAGCCACACTGAGACATTTGGTGGCCTTGTCATTTCTTGTGCATGTCACAGCTTCGTCATATGTCTTGTTAGTTAATTAGAGGACAGAAGAGCAAGCAGCAGAAGTCAGAGAAGCCCTACAAAACATGTGTGAAAATGTCAAATGAGCTGGGAAAGCAAAGCCCCGGGTGCTGCCCTTTGTGAAAGCCACACGTTGGGCATCTTGTTGCCATCATTCAGGATTAACAGGGAGCACAGGCAGATGCTTCAGCTCTATCAGTGGAAAATCACACTTGGCCCAGCACCTCACTGCTGCACTGCACTCAGAGGGCACCTCCTGCCCAAAGGTGGCTGCCAGCAGGTCCCAGCTTTCAGCAGGGACAGGCAGCATCTCCAGAGAGTGTCCTGGACTGTCTAGGGGATGTCCTCCTTCCTTCAAGGGTGATTTCCAGCATTACATCATTTTTACAGCCCTGGAGCTGGGTTGCACTGCCCTGGGGAAGCCTGTTAGTCACGCAGTGGGTGATGACTGCTCTGCTGCTGTCTAGCTGTGGGCCCTCTCTGCCAGCCTGGTCTCTGCTGTTAATGGATTTACTGACAAATGGCATTTCCCCAGCTCTGCAGTGATGCACACTCTGCCCTGTGCCACAACCAGCCAGGGAAGCACCAACTCTTGGTCCCAGCAGCGCTGGAGGAGGACCCGAGAAGGCCCTCAGCCCCTGCCCAAGAGGCAGAGCAGGCTCTGCTGAATTTGCCTCTGCCCAAATCCATTTGAAAAGTGAAAGACCGTGCTGTAGAAGTTCTACTGGTGTTCTCCTGCAGCCCACACCACGGGCACTGTGTACGTTGGTGCTGTCCCAGGCTGGCAGGGGGCAAGGGGAGGCAGAACTAAGTCCTCCACTGCTAAATGCATGTAGTGCATTCTGGAATTTGCTTTGCCACATGCTCTGCAATATTGATTTTATAAAACCCTCTGCTGGTTATTTAGTTATGAAATTGAGCAGTGTCCCTGTGAGCTCTAAATTTTAGGGAGTACATTGTACCTGACTAATTTTATGGTCTGAATTGCCTTTTATCTTGGCTTGCTATTAATTTAATAGCAAATCTCTGTGTTTGTCAGTTTTGATTCCTGGGGTACCATATAATTTCGTTTGTAAATTGATTTGTGCTTTCTGATACTTCAATAAACCCATTTGGTATAAACACAGCTCTTCATTTCCCTGCGAGTACGTGGTGAACAAGCAGAAGCTGAGCACAAAAATAGACATTTATTTAACCAACAAGTATCACAAGGGGAAGGCAGCAGGAACAGGGTGGTCAGTCCAGCAGTCTGCTGACAGCCTATAAACAATTACATATTACAGTGCAAACTAACCAGCAGTTTGATCTTCAGGCAGGATCTACTGAATGCAATATCCTGGTTATTTGTTGTCAGCTGTGTGCAAGTGAGCAGTCTGGGGCATCACTGGCCTCCCCGAGCATGGCACCCCCAGCTCCTTGCATGGACATTGCCCGAGGTGCCCTGGTGTTTCCCAGCCCTGGCATCTCTGGGTGTGCAACATGCTGGAGAAGGCAACAGTGGAGGGCTGATCAGGGACCAAGGGAAACCAAGCCAAGTGGGCTCGGTCCCTCTTCTCTGGGAAGTCACCCAGGCTCCCTGCTCTTTGTTCCCACCACACGTGTTCCTGTTCTCTGTGCTCATTTTCTCCCTTCCCTGCTCATCACCTGCAGTTAAGTAGGCAGAAAAAAGGAAAAGCTGCAGAGTATCTAACTACAGGCAATGGAAACCACCTCTATAAGCTTCTTTTTAGTGAGCTAAATGGATAGACCTCCTTTTGTGTCTTTAAAGTGAGTCTCTAACACCTCCCTCAACAATCAGCAAAATGCAGTTTCTCTAAGTGTTCTCCTTTTGCCGTGCCTTTTATTTTACAAACCCAGAAAGCAGTCCAGAGGCACACATTTTGATTACACTATTAACTTTCTATTCGAAGCTGTGTTTTATTTCTTTTTTCCCTCAGTTAATGAAGCTTACTTGTGTGATTGCAGATTGTGAGATTAGACAGCTAGAAAATAGCTGCCAATTGTCATTTAGACTTTTGTTATTTTTTTTTGTCCTCCTAGATCAATACTGCTCTTAACTTTCTTTCAGATTGGAGAAAAGCCATCAAAATATTCTATTTTCACAAAAGATATGTGATTAGACCACTAGTTCCAAGTCACCAATCATTTTTATGTTAATGATTTGTCCAAAGGCACTTTCTTTTTCATATCTGATACCTTTTCTCTGGAACAGAAATACCAGGAAGTGTTGGCTAAACTGAAACGAGACTGCCTGTGCTGTTTCATGTCTGTTAATTCTGGGGGTAAGGCATGTGGAAAAATATGGATAAAGAATTTGAAAACCAGTATAAGAAGTGAGACTACTTCAATCCTCAGAAATAAACCAACATGTTTACTGAGGTTTGGGTTTTTTTAACGAATCTATCTTCACTTTCAGCACTGACAGTGGCTGGCTGGGAGATGTCTGTGAGGGAGAAGGGAATTGCCCAAGCTGAGCAAAGTTAATGATGTTGAGCAACATCCATTTATTTATTTATTTATTTATTTATTTTAATCTTTTCATTGGGCAACATGTTTTTTGTTGGTTGTTGGTTGGTTTTTGTCATTTTGGGGTTGGGCTTTTTTTTTGTCTTTTTTCTTTGTTTGGTTGGTTGATTTGGTTTCAAGTCTGAAATGCTGAGGGGAAGGAACTATGCAGAGAAAAGGAAACAAAGAAATCACAAGAGTAGAGACAGGTCCCTGTGTAGTGCGAGGCAGCAGGCTAACACCACAGCCTTGCCTGTACCAGAGACAGAAAGATCTGGAGACAGTGGTGGAAAACTGTTGGAAGTCCTCAGCAGCTCTGCACTGCTCCCATCAGAACACAGTATCCAGCACAGAGGTGATACATCCGTGGGGGGCAGTCAGGGAGTGATGCCAGCTGGGCAGGGAACAGCCTCCTGCACACCTTCAGTGCATTGTATCTTCCCTTTGGTTATCCCAGAGCTGAACCTTTTCCCACCAGTGCAACCCCCTCTCTGTGTATGCAAATGATGCTTCTTCAGCCCAGGGACAGATGGTGATGATACCAGGGATGTTCACCAATGCTACCCTGTGGGAAGGAGGAGCTGGCAGTGGCAGTAACCAGCCTTCCCTGAAAAGCCTGGAGGCTCTTCTGCTCCCCCCATGAACCCCATAAGGGTGTTAACCCTTCAGATTAGACACTGGAACTGCAAGTCATGGTGAAGCCAAAGAGAAGCTGAGAGAAGGAATATTAAAGTGGCCACTTTAACAAAACAACTCATCTTTCTTTGAAATTAATTGTCTGAATCCTGACAAAACCTGTTATTAAAAGAGCACCTTTGCCTTTTAAATCATCTGAGTCGCTTGTAAAGTGGTCCCCAGAAGCTGGAAATCAATCCCTTGCCTTCTGGCTCTTTTGTTCATTTCCATCTGGGGAAAATTCATGAGAATTCATTAAAAAATTATTGGCACCCTAGAGCCAAAGGCAACAGGTCTCTCAAAATGTCCAAATAAAAAATGATCTAATGAGTAACCACTGTCAAATGGCCAGGCAGAAAGGAAAAATAGGACAGCAAACAAAACTAAATAAAAACTTAAGCAGTTGCCTATTAAACGGGGGCTGCAATTATGAGTTCTGTGATTCATACACCAACACCTACTCGCCACTGTTCTCTACCAAATTACTCAAGGCATCATCATTCTAATACCCTGGGACTTTCCTTTCATCAGTGAAAAGACAGAGCTGAAGGCAGTTGGGATACTCTAAAACTACAAATGTAACTGACATTGAGAGAATAAACTTGTCATATTACTCATTGCACAGTCCCACCAGGCATAGTCAGCAGTCAAAACCTGCCTTGAGTTATCTCCTTGCCACTGTGGGGTGGGCAGCAGGTCCAGGTGAGGTAACTGCCTGGTCCTGGGAGCTGAGCGTGCAGCAGGACAGGGAGAGCATTGTCTGGTCCTGGCTGGTGGTGTGAACATGCTGTTACCAGCTACAGCAGCAGTGGAAGAGGAACAGAAAACAACCCATGTGCTGGGCTCTCTGACACGGTGCAGTCTGGCTCTGCACTCAGCAGAGAACAGCCTCCTACATATTGCCAGGGCACTCTTTCTTCCTGCGTGGCAGGCTGTGGGGACCCTTCCCCACTGACCCGTGTCCTCGGTCGGCAGCCCCAGGTATGGGCCACAGCTGGAGTGTGCTGTGCACTTGCAGTGGCTGCATCAATATTCATCTCTCTGAAAACATAAACTGCTCCTGCTGCTCGGACTCACTTCAGATTATTCACATCGATTCAGCACTGTTAATGATTAAATACAATGTTCTTCAAAGCCTGCATTTAACAGGAAAGCTTGATTGGATTTGCTGTGTTGAGTTTGGGTGGGATGTTTCCAGTTACATTGATGGGTTTTTTTTCTTTTCCCTTGTGGAACATCATGACATTTTGCAAATGAAGAATTACCCTCTTGCCTTTTAATAAAAACTTCCATCTCTGAAGGATTCACATCCTCCTGCTTAATCAGACAACTGATATATCACACACCCCACCACCATCTCCAGGGCCCTCTCCCCCACAACCACCACAAGCAGAGCAGCTCCTGTGGGCTGAGCCAGCTGTGCTCAGAAACCCCAGACTGGAGGATGGGACAGAACAGGTCCCAGTGAAGGCAGGCGATTGCAGATCATCTGAGGATGGCATCCCTAGGAATTCCTTTGGATAGGAAACATAACAGCTACAAAACCTGGTGATTGTCCTGGAAAGAGCTTCATGCCCTTAAAGAGGGAGTCAGTCAGAAGACAAAATGCAGAATTTGGTGATTTAGCTGATGTTCCAAATATCCTCTTGGCAGTGCTGGGAAGAAATCCTCAAAGCCCCAGTGCAACACACCGTGCAGTTTCGCCTTCCAGTAGTTCATCAGGAGTCTCTGTGTCCAAACACTGTCCTTCCACCAAGGATTGCAGCCTCTGGAGGAAATGTCCAGACTTACATCTGGAGGAGGAACACAGTGCACGTAGGCCCAGATGGATACAAACACTGCACGTGCCCAGGGCAATAGCTGTAGGTGAGCTGGGGCATAGTTTTACTGAGAGCTGCCACTGCATTTATTCCTTGGCTTTAAATGACACAGCATACAAGGGCTTGACCACACAATTTAAGAAAGGAAAACCAAGGAGAGAACGCACCAGTGAAATTGCTGAGTTCCTACTAGTTATTGCCAGTTTAAAAAGAAGATGTGAAATCAAAGATTCAGGAAAAAAACCAAACCAACCCTGACCTGACAAAGCACAGAAACCCTCTGAGAAGCATCAGAGGGAAGGCAGATTGCAGCTCAGCAAGATCAGTCCATGGCAGGCATGTTGCTGCCTGATCAGCAGGCACTGGTGTTCTGCCTGCCTGGGGATGGGGCCGCACGGCGTGTTCACCCCAGCCCACAGCTACATGCAGGGCCATGCTGGCTCTGCTCACCTGGGCACAGGCATGGCTCTGCTCTCAGTCTCTGGGCCTCATAGAAGATGGACAAATAAAAGTGACCCAGAGGTGCAGGGTTGCATCTGGTTAGACTCAATGAGAGTAAATCCATTTTGGGATCTCTAATGGCCCTCTGTGGTGTCACACTGGTGCCAGGATATTAAGGGCACCTGTCAGGGCTATTTCAGGAAACAGAGGCTTTCTGCCTCCCCTCTGCACTGAGCTCATGACATGTCAAATGAGGTCTGCTGAAGCAGGGCACATGGAAAGTTGTGGGTACAGTGCAAGGCCTGGATGAGAAAGTGATTTTCTGAGTGTCCTGTCACACACAGCTCCAGCCTGTCTTCTTAGCTACTGCCCTAGGCTGCAATTCCCCTGGTTTTTAAATTTAGTTACAGGGATAGTTGAAAGGCCTTTGGTTCAGTTCCTCATGTAGTAAATGATCCTCATCCTTATACATTCCGTTGCATCAGCAGAAGTATTTTATGTTGCTGAAGGCTGCACTAATCACTAAAAGACAGAAATTATCTTCCACTTGAATTTATGCCTGCACTTGAGCAGGAAGTACAGATACATCTCAACCCTCCGCATCCAGGAAATTTCCCACTTAGAACTCCTGTTGCTTTTCCTTGTTTTGGCTTTGAAACTGTTGACAGTGGAAGGAATGGAAGCATAAATGGAGAAGGGGAAGTTTCCAGGAAAAAAAAGAATCTGGAGTGTCTGTCTGTGTCTGAGCCCTGCAGGGGCTGGAGTGATGTTGGATTTACACCTGTATATATGAGAGGTGAGATCCAGTTTGGATGTGGCTTATCAAGAAACATCATCCCAATAAACAGGCACATATGGGTATGATGGCCCTGAAAGGGGCACTTCCAGCCCACAGAGCTCCTGCAGAAGTCTCTACATCAGAGTTTCTCTGTTCCAGAAGACAAGTCAGGCAATAAATACTGTGAAAAGCTGGGAAGGATAAATTGCTGCAAAAACAGAAATCCTTTCATCCTGGCAGAAGCTCTATTTATCTCCTAAAGACTTTAGTTCCCAGGGGAACATTAATGGAGCTTTTTAAGAGCTCCCATGACAAACATGCCTTTGTCACACACCAAGAGGACAGGCAAGCCTGCCAGCCCCTTGGTTCCCTCCTAGAGACATGAGGGATGCTTCATACTGTAAATGCCACACTTAGTGTACACCTGTCTGTGTAGGGGCTGCACAGCAGGGATGCTAGTGAAAGACCCTTCTCCCCTGAGGTGTTGTGGACTTGCCACCCACCTCCCTGTCTGGGGAAGAGGACTGGAAGTGGCAGCCATGCTCCCAGAGCTGTATCTGCAGCCACAGAAGGCACCACAGCTCTGGGCTGCTGCTGGTGTGTTTGCCTTCTCAGCTGGTTCCACCCTGCTGCTATGGACAGTCCCCAGCTTTGACAAGAGCTCGTCTCAACACCCGTGTCATGGAGTCAACTTTGGTGAAGACCTGGTACAACAGCTGCCACTTATCCCATTAGGCCTGGTCCAGCTCCCATGCCCACTTGGCACTACTGTTCATGTGGGACTCTTTCTGAGATGGGGTCACACTCTTGGCAGGTTAAGTTACTCAGCTATTGACTGCATTTGTTAGTCAGATATTGACACAGCATGCTGAAAAAAAATGAGGAGGACTGCTACAGTGACTGCTGTATTGCTCAGCCTGTTAAAAGAAAGTCTCCATTTGCTTCTCTCCAAAAAGCTGAATATTCAAAAGGTCAGAAAGATGTCTCATCATGAATCAGCCAGGAGACGTATATCTAAGATCAAAGGGATTGTCAATCCAATTAACAGCCTGGGCTCCTGCAGCGGCAGGGGTTTTACATATGAAATATACTCTCTTCAATGTTTCATCTTCAAGCCCAGGTCTCCCTGGAAGTCTTTCTTCTCAAATCTTTTTTTCCACCTCCCTGCTGTCTCAGGAATCTCTCATCTGTTAGGAGCAGTTCTGTAACCAAGTGTAAATTTTTCTCTCCTTCCCCAGAGATTCTGTCTTGTTTTTTTGTCTTTTTTTTTTTTTAAGTTAATTAAAACTATCTTGTTTTCACATTGCAGCTGCCTGCCTAGATCAGAGGGAGGAAGCTCACTCAGCATGTCAGGCTGCAGCAGAGCACCAGACCCTGGGCGTCAGACCATAAACAGGGTGTAAGCTGAGCAACCAGGGGATGACTTCCCTTCCTCTGCCTGTGGATGGGTTTCTGCACTGGGCTCTGCAGAGCACTGCCTGCCTGGGCAGGTGGATGGTAGACCTTTGCCTGACTGCAAGCACAGGCACCATGGATTGATTGAACCAAAGCAGGGGGATTAGCACTGGGGAAGGCAGAAGGGATGAGGAAAGTTGTTGGACGTGTACAGCAGGCTGCACAAACCCCATCTTCTGAACTCTCCACCAGGCATCTGCTGCTCCAGAATGATCAGTGCCAGTGTGCCCATGGGCCCCTCTGTGCCAGGCTCCCCGCAGGACTGGAGCTCTCTGTTCCACTGTAGCTGGCCTCTACCACCAGCAGAAAGAACCTGCAGCCTGGAAGCAGCGTTTGCTTGGAGCGTGTTCAATGCAGAGCATGCCACGTGCAGCAGCTTCTCAGTGGAAATGGAGATGGGCTGTTCACGCTCTGCATCACTGCTGGGTCCTCAGGGACACCCAGGGCACCCACATTAATTCCTTATCAGTGCATTAGGATTCATGTGGCTACAAGAGAGTCTGCACCAAAGGAATGAATAGTGATGAGGCCATTATTTTACTGGACTTTCTGGAAATGCCAACGTTCCCCATGCAGTATTACCATAGCCAGCAGCAGTGTTGCAGGCAGGCCAGGAGGACTGAGCTGCTGGGACCTCCCAGTGCCCAAACCTCTGTGGATATAGGCTCCTATATTCTGTATCCCTGCATGATGGGAGGTAGGAAACCACTCTGGTGCTTCTGTGGTACTGCGTGGAGGCTCCTCTCTGCACAAGGATGGCTGGTGGGAGAGGAGGATTTGACATTACAGGCCAAAATCCTGTCCCTGATAGTGGCAACCAATGTCCCAGGGGAAGATGGGGAATACACAAAGCAAGCAAGCCCTGGCCAAAAGCACAAGGTTTTCCTGTTCCTCAGCCAAGTTAATAATAGAGCAGGATTCAAATCGAGAGAGCCATGGTGTGTTTTAAGCTGATCCCAGCTCATTCAGGGGAGCCATTAGGTTGCTGCACACAACCAGCCTTGGGAAGGTTGCAGAAAGGCAGCACTGGAGGAGGAAAGCCCCCCTTGCGCTGCTCTCTGATACCCTCGTCTGGCTGAATCCGGAAGCTCAACCTCCAAATGGACAGGAGAAATCAAACCCAGACGAGTTCTCTTCGGCTTTTAGGACAAATGTATGGAGTTATGGACCAGGATTGCCTAAACTGCCATTGGAAGAGCAGGAGGGGACATGAATGTTCTGGAAGACATGCCTACAGATAGATGGAGACTCTTTTTCTTCTCCCCAGCCATGTATAAGAATGCAGGGATCAGCACTGAGCTGGAAGGCTCTTTCTGCAGTCTGTGGCAGAGAAATGGAGGTGTAGGTGGGCTCTGAGGAAATACATCCCCCGCTAGAAAGAGTTGATCAAGAAAACAGAACGATCTTAGAAAGGGAGGTACTGCTCAGGCAGTTGCTCCATCAGGCAGCTATAGAGTGCTGAGCTAAGGGGAATTCACAGCAAAGAAAAAACAGACTCGATTGCTTCAAAATCATGGGGCAAGTGGCTTGCTATTGAAGGGAAGGCGGGAGATGCAGCCGGCAGGTGGGGTCGGCATCGCCCCGGTTGTCTCCGCAGCGCCCAGCGGGGCCGTGGCGAAGCTGCTCCCGACACTGTCACCGCTCAGCAGCGCTGTCCGGGGAGCGATGATGAAACAAGCGCGGGGAAGTCTTAGCTAATGAATTGGGTGTTCGTTTCTATTCTGGGGAAAGGCTTGTTCTCGTGTTCCCGAGAAGTATCCTGGATTTCTCCGTGTGCTGGAGATGAAGCATGGCAGTTGTGAGTCCCCAGCTCTGCATCTGCTGGTATCTTGCAGATGAAGCCGCCTGCTCCTGCCACACCAGCAGCTCTGCATTGCTTCTGACTCCGGGGCTTAGGGCTAGCAGGTGTGTTCACCACTATTTTGCCTGGGTCTGCATCCATTACACAAAGATGTCATGAGAATCTTTAAAATCCCAAATGGGGGCAAAGCCAGAGCCACAGGCTTCCCCTGAGGTTTCATGGCATTTGCCTCAGGAGAGCTGCTTTGCTTTCAGCCTTCCCGTGCCTGCTTTCTCTCCTTTGCCCACCCCCACTGCTGCCATGTTTTGTCCATCCCTTTTGGAGCAATCCTTTGGGCTGACAGAAACACACCTCTGCTGCTGGGAGGACCGAGAGGTGGAGATTGCCCTATCCACATGGAACGAAGCAGGGATGAAGGTTCAGGATTTGTCATGAGCATCTTGTGGGCTGATAGTCCCAGCCCCCTTTCCCTGCAGGGCCCAAAAGGAGAGGGGAGGCTGCAGGCAGAGTCAGGGCTCCAGGAGGCAGAAGAAAGGGCATGTTTGTTCACAGCAGGATGAGAACAACACTCTTTGAAAGCTTTCCAGGGACTTGCCCTGCTGGTGTATCTTTATTAAGGGTGTCAGCTTTGGAGCTCCTCTGGCATCCATGGGTGCCACCACATGATCTGGTTCCTATCAACAAGAAAATCCTCTCCTGTGAAGTTCCTCTGTTGTTTTTTTCTGATCTTGTGCAACAACTGTTCCTTTTCAGTCAACCTCTCTGACCCTAGAAAAAGGATTTCCTCCTCCTGCTGCTCTTCTTCAAGCCCCCATTTACAGGATGTATCTCACTCGTATCCCAGCCTAGGGTAGATGCAGAACATTTTGCTCCCCATCGTGTGGATAGAGAAGCTTCAGCCCCTGGTCAGCACCTTTCAGCCACCTCAGGATTGCTGCAAACTTGCCATTATTGTCCCCACTGCTGCTGGCGCTGAGTTCTGAGCACCTTCCTCTGGATGTTGTTCTTTCATGCCCGAGGAGGTCCAGGCTTGCCCTTCCTTGCCCCCAGCTGGGGCAGACCTTGTTGCTGAGCAAATCTGAGCCCTCTCTGTTCACAACAAGCCGGTCTCTTCTGCATTTGGGGCATGCTAATCCTTGCTGCCCTCAAGCATGCTCCAGAAATAGCACCAAGCCCCCGGCGAGCGCAGTCTCAACAGTAACAGGTGCTGTCCTGGAACCACCTGCCCAGGCTGCTTGGAGCCCACCAGCCCCCAGCCACTGGCAAGCTTGGTGCCACTTCTCGTGCCCTTATCCTACATCTCGCTTCCTAGCACAGGTCAGCAGCTGGGGCACAGGAGGCAGCACAAGATGGCAAAAAAGAGCTCCCCCTGTTTCACCCATCCTGACAGAAATCACACTGTGCCCAGCTACCCACAGGATGTGGGTCCCTACAGTGCCAGCCCCTGCCAGGAATGCAGAACTGTACATGGCACAGAGACACCTCACAGAGAAAAAAGCTGCAAATGAGTTTAAAAGGCAAGAGGCATACAATGGAAATTAGGCAGGGCATGGTACATTTTTGACTACAAAAGGTTGTCAGAAGAAACCCAAGGTAGCTGTTGCACAGAGATGTCCCTGGCCTTGCCAGTTTCATCCACAGTTCTGAGGGGACCCCAGGGGTGTCTGTGTCCTGGGGGCTGGGCATGGAGTAACCAGGCTGTGCGTCTCAGGGGTGTCTGTCACCTTGAGCTTGATTGCCAAGGGCGATTCTCAGGCTGTTTGTCAAAACAATCCAGAGCTCGTGCAAGGACCATGAATTATCCAACTATAGCCATAGGATAGAGAGCTGGAAGCACCATTTAGCTCTGGTTAGCCACAATTTAGAGATCAAAGGGCCAGAGTCCATCAAAACCATCCTTAAAAAAAATCAAAAATATCATTTCTGATTACATTTTCATAGGGGGATCTCTGAAACATGGTGAACTTCATTTTGGATTGACTCATTCATTTTGCTTTGGTTTTGATGATAAAAGAAAACTGAAAAATTTAATTTCCTCTTCGTTTGCTTTGTCTTTGAATGCCCTTGTCTAGATGCTGAGGGTGTTCTCTTCTTCCCCCTCCCCCTTATCTGTTTAAAAAAAGAAAACAAAAAAAAATCATAAAACTTCTCCAACTGAAGGACTGTAAGAGAAAGTGGAACAGTCTGTGGGTCAGTGCACTCCACTCAGTGTTGGAAAGGGGAAGGGGAAGAATGTGGCAATGGAGTTATGACTGGCTTGTTTTTTGAAAAGAAAAATCTGAAATTATCTTTCAAAGATGACAATTTAAAACAAAACCAAACCAAACAAACAAAAAAACAACCAAAAAACAAAACAGAACCTTCCCAAAAATCTGCCTTTGCAAGCCTGGTGCTTCTTGTGCAAGTGCTTTCTGCTTCCACAATTGTTGCACGTTGCTTGGAGGAAGCAGCAGCTGATGCTCCTTTACAGAGTCAGGCGTGTGCGGATGTGAACCAGGAGGTGCAAGTTCCCCAGAGCTGGGCACTGCTCTATTCCCTGCCCTGAGCCACCTCCGGGGCAAAGTACAGCCCTGCCATGGAGCCAGCTCCCCTTACTGTACCAACACAGGGCTGTTGGAACTACTGCAGAGAGCAAAGCAAGTGGCCAGGGTTTGTTTGACCCCATAGAAACGTCTCCAGCTGAGCTATTCCAAGGAGCTTTTGTAATCTTGGTAGGAAAATAGCTCACTTAGAGAGGCAGTTTATCCTAGTGTAGGATACTCATAATTTCTTCATGTTTAGCTGACCTCTGGTTAAGCAGGCTGTACCCTCATTTGCAGTTTGCTGCCCCCAGGATGTCTCCTCTGCTGGTAGGTCTTTTATTCTCCTAGTTACATCCTCTTGCCTATTTAAATCTTGAGCTGTGCAGGACCAGACCCTTTCCCACATGGCTGCTGCTTTACCCAGAGCCAAGGAGCTCCCTGCATTGGTTGCCTGGTTGCTGTTGCTGTTGCAAACAGTGTTACTAGTCACCCACACCCTTGGACACCAGTACAGCCTTTCCATTCATTGGGTGGGCTCTGAATGAGGGTGAACTCCTAAAAACATGGGCTCCCCATGCAGGCTGCAGTCAAGACAAGCAGCAAAATAGTTAACAGCATTGGATATTTCTCCACCCTTTCAATCTACAGTCACAACAGTTTTTGGAGAAGCATTGATAAACCAGCCTGGTGTTTGTAATGTCCAGATATATTTTGATGTTTGCTTTTTTGTTGTTTTAATTACCAAAATTTCCATTTCTGTAACCCTCCTTTTTCCTGTTTTTCATTTCCTGCTGTCAGATGACAACCTGGTCCGTGCACATTTCATTATGAATTTCACTGACAGACACGTACAAAAAGAAAACCAGACAAATAACCCAGCCCCCATCACTTCCCCAGCTGATAAGGCAAAAACATTCCCTTCGGCATCAGGATTCTGAAATCAAAAGATGACCCCTTCTATCAACTTCCATCGAGAGCAGAACAGAGCATCTGGAAGTTAAACATTTTCTTATAATAATCAAAATTATGGAAATTACCAGCACAAAGGGTGTTTAATCAAACTATTAAATCCCATAATTAATAGGATTTGTCCTTATAGAATTGGAAGCAACTGTGTCTGTGTGACCCAGCACTCAGCCCTGCTCGGGGAAGGCAGAGCAGTGCCAGCCGGGGCTACTGTGATGCTCAGAAGAGGCTCAGGAATAATATCGGTGCCATAGCAGCAGCAGCCCTGGGGGTGGTGTCAGCCCAGGGAAGCATGACCAGGGAAAGGGACACATTCTCCACAAGACACAAGGCAGGGAAAGTACCTGCTGCTTATGCTCAGCTGGGCGATTGTGGAAAGGATGCTAGGAGAGGGAGGATTATTGAATGAGGGGCTGTGGCTGCAGCTGAGAGGAACGACAGCTCGTGGGTCAGTGGGGGAACCGGGCACTCTTGAGGGCATGGTCCTTCCAACCATGCTCCACTCTCCCGGAAAATCCATGCCCAGAAGCAACAGGGCACTGCAGGAAGGCCTCCTACAAGGGTTGCTGGGGATCGGGAGCCCTGCTTGTGTGACAGCTAACAAAATGATCCTGAAAGGTGCAGCTGGCACAGGCGAACATTTCTGTTCTCCTGTTATGCTGCTGGCTGTACATGAAAAGCCCCTGACTTCTCTGTAGCCTCTGCTATTTGCTGGGTAGCTCGAGAGCTGGCCAGATGTGGAGCTTTTTATTAACCTGTTTACATTTGCAAGTTATGAGGCATCTCATCTGCTGCAAGAGGTGACAGTGCCAGAGCTTCAAATGAACAAACAGGTCAGAAAAGAAGAAGGGTGAATCTGCTGCTTGGTGTGGGTGGAAAGAGGTCCCTTGATAAATTGACTCGTAAACCAGCCCCATTCAGACAGCAGCATTTTCCAGTACTGACATCTTAGTTTAACGAGGTTCTTTACCAGCCATTTAAGAAAACGATTTTACTTGCTGCTCTCAAGAGGTTAAAGTTGCCATAATTCATGTTCATACCTCTAACCATAAAAGGATGAAGAAAAGGTTTATTGCAGTGATGTGCTGCAATAATCTCCTCACAGCTCTTTTCTCTGGATTGCTCTATAGCTTTTGGAACTTTTAGTATACTTGGACACATCCTGGGATGTCTGGAGGCAGCGGAGTTATGTTTGCTCTTGGCAAATAAGGCTCACAATTTATCCAGTCCCAAAAACCAGGGCTGACCCCTTTACTTAGTAAATCCAGATATAAAGTCCTAGAGATGGAGAAAATCCATCCTGTCAGCTTGCTGGAGGCCTGCAGAGGCTAGACAATCTTCTTTAATGTGGGTGGGTAGGTGTTTGGGTGTGCACAGGGCTGAACCTAAATGTCTGAGCTGTACGTGTCTTTAGAAAGTGGGGATGAGAGATGCTGAGTTTTTGTGGTTCATGGCGACACTGAAAAGTCCAGGTTTGGCACCACAGAGACCTGCACACAGCTGTGTAGCAGTTCAAGTCTGTCTCTATTCCTTGGTAAAACAGATACAAAATTCCCCTGATACCTCTCCATGCAGGTCCCAGTAGAGGACTGATCCCTCAGCTGTGAGGACCTGCAGGGTGAATGCTGTCTAAAGCCTCATGCTCACTGGCAGGTGGAGAACAGGCTGCTGACAGATGTAGACAACACAACACTGCCTTGAATATCTTTATGTATTAGGGCACTCCAGGCCCTCCAACGGTTTAAATTGGGATGATTAATTGGCTAATCTAGAATCCTGTTAGAAATGTGCAATTTTGATTCTTCCGTTGTTTGGGGACCAAATTCTTCCCCTGACAATTGCTTCTAAAAAGCTGCAATGTTGTCACTGCCACCCTGCCCGACATCACCAGGGAGAACAGCTGGAGATTGAGAGGAGGAATTAAAGAGCTTCTGCTCTATCACTGATCTGAAGTTTGTGCAAAGATCCAGCCCTCGGTACCACACACTGACACGTAGAAGACTCCAGGTTCCTCTATTGTCATCCTGTGAAACTTTTGAGAGGACTCAGCACCCTCTTTCATTTGTCTTTTTTTCTCTTCCTTGGTTTCTTCAACCTGTCCTCCTCCCATTTTGCTCCACAGCACCTTCAGGATTATTATCCACAGGACTGCCTTGCTATTGCTCAGCTCCTCTTTAGCCTTGTCCCACATCCCCGTTCCCACGGTGCCTGGACGCAATGCAGCTTGTGATCCATCAGCATCAGCAAGCTTCATGGAGAGACCCTGAATCCTGTTCTGTTAGGCTTTGTGTTTTGATTTCCCCTGGCTGTTCTGACTGCATTCCACTTTTCCCACAGAGAGCCCCAGCACCTCCCAACAGGCTGCCCTGGCATCCAGAGCAGCACAGTGACCTTCTGCTTCCACCATGCAGGTGCAGCCCCTTCCTCTGGTGCTTCTCGATGAATAGTGTAAAAAAGAAGAGTGGGAAGAGGATTTTTCATTCTTTATTTGTAGGAACAATTTGTTCGGTGAGAAGAACAGAGCTCTTACAATCACAATGGTGCTCCAGCCGAGCGCTGTACACACTCCCCAAGCAAGCGCTCCACGTGCCCCGAGCCTGCCAGCCCCCATGCTGCTCCCTCCCCATGGAGCTGCAGCTTGTGGATATCATTTCCAGGCAGGACAGACACAGCTCCCTGCTGCAGCACGGACCTCTGCCCCGCACCTGTCCCCGGTACAGCCACACAGGCAATACTGGAGCACGATCCACCTCCATTGCTCACAGACTTTGCTGGGCACTGTCCCCAGCAGGTTCTTGCTCCCCGCAGGATGAGCGCCCAGTGCCAGTGCCGGTTCACTGTCACACACATCACTGTGTCTGCCCCTTTCCTGCACCCCACATGCTTTGCAACAAAGGGGAGAGCAGCTCCATAGCTGCTGGGGAGACCGGGTATTGCCAGAGTCCCTGCCTGCTTTGCTGGCGGGTGCAGATCCCTGACAAACTCTGCACAGCTAAACTATCAAACAGGCTCATTCTGTGCCAAACTATGGCAAGACCAGGGAGCAGGAGTGACTGGGGAGCCAGAGAGGTTCTTGGAGGAAAGAAGAAGGCAGGTCAAGCAGTAGAGCCTGACTGGGACATAATGAGCAGCAGGTATTTGAAGAGCAGCACTAGGAATAATGGAATGAAGTTTTCAGGAGGAAGTGCAGGTGGAAACACTAAGAGCAGCTCCTGACTTGGACTACAGAGCAATCTCCCAAAGGACAGCATAATTATTTAAAAATAAACCCAGCACCACTGGCAAGTGTAATACATGGACAAGCCTGAAGGGTCATGGGCAGGTGGGTTTGTAACACATCTACTCAATCTCCAATTCTTACAACTTTGCATGGAAGCAATCAGCAGGTCACTGTTTTTTGGGCCGTGATGGCAAATTATCAGAGCAAGTGTATCCATTTCACTTACAGCAACCTGCTCCTGCACGAGAGGATTTGTGAGAAAAAGAACTATCAACGATCCCATGCATGTCTCTAACCTGAAAACTAATCCCAAGGGCAGTATTTCCAGCACATAATAAGTGACTAGAGCCAGTCAGGAATCTTCTCAGGGAACAGGTTTTGGTTGGGAAATATTTCCATTCAGCAGCCACACAGGTTTGGACAAAGCCTTGTTGGGGCATCGCAGAGGGAAGGGTATGGGAGAAGCCAGGCTCCCCTGGAGCCTCTGGGAACCCTGCCAAGGGGTGCCCTGGTGCCCTAGCTCCCTCCTGAGCATAGGAGCTGTGGGAAAGCAGCAGGGCATGGAAGAGCCCCATTCTCCCAGTGAAAGTTCTGTTCTGCACTGGAACACACAGGCTTTCCATAAAAAGGAGGGTGGATGCTGCTGGTGTGCCCCTTTTTTAGCAAAATAGAAAGGAACAGCCAAGGCTGAGTATGAACCGTGACAGCACAGTCACAGAACCGTCCAGGGGCTCGTATCTGCCAGTCTCAGGCTGTTAAATGGGTCGGCACATGGTGATCTCTTTTGGACAGAGCACAGAAGGGAGCCAGGTATTGAACCTCTGTGAGTGCACTGGTGGGAACCTGCCCTGGCTGTGGATACAGCTCCCTGCAAGTGTCCAAAGCCAGGATGTACTTACACATAGTCATTTGCTTCACTACAGCTGGGAGTGCTGGGAGGATGAGATCTGGGCAAGCAACTTCCAGAGAGATGCATACCCTCACTAGCACAGCTGCACCAAGAAAATCTGTCTAAAGGGGCACTGCAGAGCCAGCCTACAGCTGTCCTGCTGTCTTTCCCAGCAAAGGTTTGCCTGTTCTTAACTCATGAAAGATCAAAATTGTACACTCACCCCAAGGACAGTATTTCTGCTTTAACTGAAGCTTTTTCCTCCTGCCTCCTATGCAGAGCTCGTGTGCACTCCTGGATCCAGCCTGCTCCTGGCACACGCCTGTCCCTCCACCTGCTCCTGGCACTGGCATGCAGCACACGCTCCCTCTCTTGTCCTCTGTGGGGAGGGTGCTCTGCTAGCAGCTTTGCATCAAGCAGCAAGAAAATAAATAAATAAATATGATTGCACATGAGGGAAAGGGTTTGCAGCTGGAAGCCCGAGAGAGAAGGTCTGAGATGGGGCTCCCGGCACAGTTCAGTACCAGCATGTTTTGCCCGGGCCTCCAGGAATAACTCAGCAGACACCTGAAGCCACCCAGCTGGGCACAGCAGTCTGCAGCTGGAACACCACCTGTAATTCAGAGGTGCACAGTTTCCTATGGTTCTGAATCAGTTTTTCCCACTATTTTCTGCCTGATCCCCTGTCACTCCCTCCATCTCTGTCACTTTCTCTGCTTAGTGAGGTTTTCACAATCCAAGATGCAGGAGCTGAGTGCAGCTGGCCAGCATGCTCCTTTCCACAGCTACAAGGAGAGGGATGAAGGCTCTCTAATAACTGGGGCTCAGGCTCACGAGGGTAGCTGGTCATCCTACTGTGTGACTGCTTGCCAGGTTCAACTCTTTCTCCTGTCTGAAGTCCAGACATCACAGTTGCAGATTTGTTGGTATAAGGAGCAACGGCCATGTTACGTCTGCACTGTGCCATGTCAGCCCCATCTAGCAACAGCACTGCACTGGGAGCACGGCCGTGCACCGGGCAGGATTTGCCATGTGCTAATCCTGCTGCTTGTTTGAGAGGGTCCAGGCCCCACATGCAGTACACGTTGGCCTAGAATAAAAAAGAGGTAGACAGAGAAGACACCAGGAGAAACAAGCACAGAATATGTCAAAGCAATCTTCTACACTCTTTCTCTCTCGGTCTTGGTCAGATTCCTGTTTCGTCTGGAGCCTCAGTCAGAATGTGGACAGCAGATGTGAGCAGGTCCTGCTGGTCTCCTGAGCTGACAGTAAGGCAGTGACCTTGCTGTGCCTCTTCCAAACCAGTCACTGGAGACAGCCACATGGTTCTGATACCCCCTTCCTTTTTGAAAGTGCTTTCCAAGGATGCTGTTCCAGGGAAACCCCTCTTCACCCTTGCACATTCACCTCCTTCAGTTCACAGGGCTCTTGTAGCTTCTTTCCAGAGATGGTTTCATACTCAGTGACTCCTGCCAAGTGACTCTCTTAGTACCGGTCCCCCATCTTTGTTCTCTGAGGCTAGTAGAGCCTTTCCTGGTCCTCTGGTTATTCTTCACCAGCTTCTCCTTCAGGCAATGCATGATGGGCTATGGATTGGGATGAAGACGTTTGCCAAGGCAATCACTTCCCACAGCATCCCCAGGCTCAGAAGCAAGGCCATGCTCCCACTCAATCTCTTCAGAGCCCTCATGAGCTCAGGATGGTGAGGAAGAGACGTCAGCCCATTCAGCTCTCAACCATTCCTGGACACCCAGGGATCTCTGTGAGATAGAAAAAGAAACAAAAAAAAAAGCATCAGTTTAGAGTATGGGGTAGAAGAGAGACAGGGAGGAAAGCTGTGTTCAAATATGAAGCAATGGCCACGAAATCAGTGACTTTTTGCAATGTGGTAGGTTAAGCATGCTGGAGTTTTTCCAGAACAAAACTGGAATCCTGAGTGAAGCTTCTCTGCCCTTTTTCACAAGCTTGAAGTCAAAGGGCTCTTCTTCAGCAATCCTATAGATGGAGCTTGTAAGCTTACAAGGAAATTTGAACCATTCTGTAGGCAACCAGGTCATAGCTACTGGTGTATAGAGTTCAAATGGGAAGAGGGAATGAATTCCCTAAACAAACTGCATGTTTGCATTCAGAAGAGTGCCATGAAGCAGAGCAAGGTTACATTCCTGACTCTAAATGCCTCAGCCACTGTGACAGAGAAATCTTTGCTCTCTGCAGTGGTGCTACCAACTACCCTCAACCTTCATAGGCCAGCCCCCCAGGCCCTGCCTTAGTTCTTCTTAGGAACCCAAAATAAACCAACGTTTCTTGATATCTGGATATTTTATGATGTGACTATAGTAATAGTCACTTACTGGTATTCCAAATAAAGAAGTCCAATGTCCTTTTCCTGCTGCACGTTGGAGAAGCTTCACATTCCAACTCCAGTTTCAAGGGCAATAATCACAATTTTGTTTCATGACTGGTAAACTTTGCTACTCCTCTCCAGAAAACATATTGGCCGAGTTATTCACCAGCAGTAAGAATAAAATGGGGTGGGGGGGAAGAGGGGGAACTGGGGCCATGATCTCTTAGCTCTCATTTCATCTCCACAATGCCACCTCCCTGCCAACTGTGTGGATGTGGTGAATGTCAATGAGGTTCCTCCAAGGTACCTCACAGGTTCAGCCACCTGGAGGTTGAAGCATCCACCCATCCCCATGGCTGTACAGCATGGAAGTGAGAAACATTCCGTGCACCCAGTTGGAGTTCCTGGGGGCCAGGAGCAAGAAGAATGGTTTTATTTCTCCTATCTGTCAATTGTGGTTGTGGCTGGCAGACCTCTAGTTTCTGAGTTTCTCCTGCTGCCTCCCACCTCTGCCAGCATGGGGGAGGCTGTGAGATGGGTCAAGCATGGACTCAGCATTTTTAAGAAAAAAAAGGTGAGGGTTTAGTTCCCTGGGACACCTGTGGTACTGTCCTGCTCTGTGGCACCTCCAGACTACCTAGTTGTTCACATGGACCCTGTTTTGATTCTCTGGCTTTAAAGCAGTTATGCCACATGACTGCATTTCCCCGTGTGCAAACTGAGCCACTCACAGCAGACGTGCTATTAAAACAGAAAGCCACTTATGAATAATTAAGTGATTGGCCAGATGCCAACGGAAGAGTGTAAATCAGCTTGTCTCCTCTGGCTTTAATGGAGCAAGACTGACAGACTCTGAGACAACCCCTGGGCTCTCTAAATTCCCAGTGAGCAGCCACCAGAAACCAGGGGCCTTCTTGTAAAAGTCTCTTTCTCGGCAAGGCTGTTTGGGAAGTCCTACAGCTTCAAGAGGAAATACTTCTCATCTCCTTTTGCTTATATCCAGCCTTCAGGCTAAAGCCACAGCAGAGCAGAAAGGGTGCAGCACCCCTTTTACAGCCAGGCTTTCACTTCTAGACCTTTAGAGAGAAGGTGGGAAAACCCAGAGAAACAAGTGAGAAAGGATTAACAGCCTGAATGCTGCCAGCACAGAATGCCTACAACAACTGCCTGTGTCCTCTCAACAGGAGAAAAGTACAGCCAACATTCCCACCCCTCCAGATGAGCTCTTAGCACTAGTTGCAAGGGCAGCTCTTCCACGTGCACCTCTGTCTTCAGATAGGACCACCAGTTCCTCTAGGGACACCTGCCTGGTGTCCATCAAGATATGAGGGTACTGCTGCCTTGCTCTCCATCATCATCACAACACAAGCCAAAAGGGCAGATTCATCCCTACATGACTCTCCTGGAACAGTGTCAGGCAGCAGCAATAACCATGAGCATTGGTTTATTCTCGCTGTTCATGAATGACCGTGGAGCTCTCTGAGATCCAAACTGCTCTCTATCACCACCACTGTATCCCAGAGCAAACCCTGCCCTGCTGGTCAGCAACACAGTGCCCAGGGCATGCTTAGCCCAGCTACTTTTGCTTTTGTTCTGGTGTAAACCAGCAGCACCATTCTGAAGTCAGGGGAGTCTAACTTTCCTGTACCCTGTGATCACCGTGCTGATGTCAGTGGAGCAGTTTCAGATTGATGCTGGTGGCGTTGAGAGAGGAATTAGACCTAATTGATTTACACCCCTGTAAAACCAGTGTGCGGGTAGAATTGAGTTTGCAGCAAACAGCCCTGTCCAGGCACTGATGGAAGACAGGGCTGGCTACCCAAATAACAGCGTGATCTGAGGAATCCTTATTTATGGTCTCCAAATGTGTGTGTGCACGTAAGAAGGAGGTTTGGAAGATGGCAATTAAAATAAACAGCAGGTCACTTATCCTAAACATCTGCCTCGTAAAAGCAGAAAATCAGATGTTGCCCTGGAACGTGTGCTATTTGCTGCTCCCAGTAACACAGAGGGAGCACAGCTCGCCTGACCTCCTCCAACATTTCCTCTGCCCTGAGATCTGAATTCCTCAGGGTTCACAAGTCACAACATAATATTCAAAACAGAAGTCATCTGGAGAAACCTCAGAGCCTCTGTTCTTGAGCAGTGCCCTTTCACCTGTGGGAAACTTGGATTTGCTCACCAGACAAACATGACAAGAGGGACTGGCCACTCACGTGCCATGAAGAACAGGATCTGTGGAGACAGGCTATGTGCATTCATCTCCATAACTACGTGTCCAGCTGGATATCACTAACTTACATTATTTTGTTTCACTACATCCCTAAAAAAGGTGGAAGACTTATGATGAAATCATTAGTGACTAATGGTCACTAGTGATTTTTGGTCATTAGTCATAATACATCCCAGGCTCAAGGGCAGACATTCTGCAGGGTGAAGATCTGATGAGAAAGTAAAAATGACCTCTCATTCAATGGAAGTTGACCATTGCCCACAGTCACAGTGGGACTCTGAAATGCCCCCTAAGGGACACTGCCCAAGGGGTCAAGGAAAGGGTGAAAACATTCCCTCCCCAGCCCCAGGCTGCAGACTGGTAATATATTGTCTTAGTGGTTTGCTGAGAAGTTTTGCATACCATAGAAAATTGACACTGTGGAAATCTCCATCTGAGCCGGTCATCCAGAGAAACGGGCTCCTCCAGAGCCCAGTCCCCAGACTAACGGACCCCCCTGCGAGGCAGCTGAGAAGCTCTGCCCCGAGCACTGACCAGAATTGATGCAGTGAGGGCAGAGACAAACTGGGAATCACTCTATAGTCTTCCTGCACTCCCTGCAACAGCACAGTCTGCCTGTCTGGCACTGCAGTCTCTGCTTCTAAACCTAGACTGTCTAAAGGTTCTCCCCTCTTTCCTGCCTCTTCAGTCTCTCATTGGAAGCTCTTGCTATTTTATCATGCTTCAGCAACCTGTCATCTACCATTTGCCAACAATTCTTCCTATAATCATTCAATAGCATATGTTTAAAATGCTGTGTGTAAAAGAATCCCAGGGTACAACAACATGAAATGATCCATCAGTTGCTTTTTCACAGATCCAAGATAAAAGAAGAATCAGTTAATGTGTTATAACCCTGGGTGTAACACAAGGACACAAGGAACCCCAGAGTGTACCAATTTCAGAGTTAGAGTACTTTATGACCTTAATTACATTAAAAAAAAAAAAACAAAAACAAACCCATATCCTTTTAGTTTGCTGTAAACCCAAACCTGTGCTTTAGTCTCTACAGTTCATTGTACAAGGTGATGTTCTGGGTGGCACAGGGTGATCCTACTTGTACTGCTGCAGGGTTCTGACACAGTGACTTTCCTCCAGAGTTCAGCCATGACTCCCAGGTAGGAGTCACAGCCTCGGGAATGCCTGGAAGTGTCTCTCTTAGTTCTTAGCCCATGTCCAGCTTGCTCCCTGCTAGACACCAATTTAATTTCACATCTCCGCTCACTGCTTCTGTTCTCAAACTTCCCTGAAGACCTAAGTCCTCTTTGTGCTTTATCAGCAGTTGAAGAACACAGATCCCTCACCACTAGGATAGCACTTCAATCTGCCAGGGTCTTAGTGAAGATCACTGGTTCTTAAATTGATGCAGATCTAAGTCCCATCACTAAATCCCAAACCTGGATCTTCATTTACTTTGCTGAGAAATAATGTCCTCAACAAATTCTAGGTTTGAAGAACCTTTTTTTTTTTTTTTCCCTGGCAATGGATCATCAAAGTAACTCTGGAAAGTAGCCAGATGGGGAACAGCTGCAAAGCAACAAGCTTCTAAAAGCTGAGTTATCTTATTTCTCTCTGGTTTGCTTGCCCCAGCTTTTCTGAAGGGGTTGTTTGTTTCCCTTTTTGAATTTTGGGGAAGTGGGAAGGACACAGTTTGCTTCAGGGGAGGACTCTAGAAAAGGAAGTTACTTTGAGGCTTACTCTGAAACACAAGCTACTTAATGTACACATTATGTTAATGTAAAATACCCTATATGTGGGATCTCACTATGCTCTTGAGGTATAGAAACATGATTTCGTGACTACACAAAAAACCAATCCTTTCAAAACTCTGCAAATGATAAAATGATAAGCGTGCTGCTATAGCCAGAACCTTTTGTGCCAGGTAACACAGGCAGTGCTTTGGTCTTGCTTTGTGGCACATTGTAATCTCCTTTCCTTGGTGTGATGCCAACACTGTGTAAACTTGTCCTTAATCCAGATTCCTGAGTGGCTCTTTTAACTAATACAGACTTAAACCCGAACTAAACAAGTGATCAATGAGCAGACTGTCCTTCTCCCTGCAGGAACAGTACAATACCCAAACAGCACCCTCACTCTGCCTGCCTCTGTACTCCACATGCTGCTGAGGGAAGGTGCTGAGTGTGAGACACAGGGGATTCCTCCCTCCGTCCCTCACATGAAGCTCTGTGGCTGTCTCTTGCAGGCACCGTTCCCACAGAGCTCCAGTGCGGATGATCTCTGACACCAAGGGCACGAGAGGAAGGGCCTGGGATGTGGGAAATGGTTTACAACCAAGTCCCTTATCCTCAGGCAGCCTACAAATCCCACACCAGCCCCAGGGGCTCGAGGGAGTGCAGGGAGGCTCACAGGAGGCTTCCACCTCCCGCACGCTGCTGGGCCTGTTGAGCAGCTCCCTGCGCTGGCAGCTGTGGCTGCTGGGGGTTCCTTTCCCCATGGGGAGGAGCCAGGGTAGGACATGAGTGGCTTCTGTCCATCCCTGGCCTGCCTCCCTGCCACTCTTCTTCCTCAATTAAAGCCAGAGTGGGATGTGCGTTGGGAGCTAATCCCACATGATGCCAGAAAGGCTCTGAATCAAGGCCAGATGGAGGAAACAGCCCCTGTGACCCTCCCTGAGAGGTAAGAAGATGCTCCTGCTTGCAGCCCCCAGTGCCAGGGTGTGCAGCCAGCTGCTGCTGTCAGAGCATGGCCCCACTGGTGGCCAGGAGGAAGGGAAGGCATTTGCCTGTTCACATCAGTACAAAAGTATTTCACTCATTTTCAAAATGGTGCATTTCATCTGCTGATCTCAAAGCAGTTCAGAAAGAAACATTCTCTCTCCCATCCAGCAGATAAGGGGTTAGGATCTGACCAGGGTGACTTAGCAAGACAGAGACACTGGAGATGAAAGTCTGGTTACCCCATCTCCAATCTTCAGCCAACTCTCTGAGCAGCTCTGACATCCTCTGATCCATGGTGGCATAACACTGATGTCAGTTTATGACTAACATGACTAATGAGGTAGTGCAGGTACCAGTTTAGACTCAGAGACATAGCAGATACCATTTCACCCATAAATATTTATTTTTTTTTAATTCAAATAAATCACTTCCTTTCCCTTAGAAGAACTTATTCTCCAAAACTGTGCATTATCCAACTGCTTGACTTTTTGGCATTGGAATGTGGCAGAGAGGACAAGGGACAGGGCAGCAGCTGCCCATGAGAGGTGGTTATGGGAGAAATTTACTTCCTGTGATTTCAATTCTCTCCATTGTATTACACAAATTTATATTGGGTGAGAGGATCCAATCCATGGGAAGGTTCAAAAGCAGCTGTTCCCAAATGTGATATATATTTTAAGCATCACCAGTGTTAGGAAGGAAGAAGTCACCAGTTTCTGTTCTGCTCCCATCTTTCTGCTGGAGGGGGGAACTGCACCCAGAGATGTGGAAATATCTCAGGGGATGCTCAGGTTTGTTCAGGGGCTCAGGCCGCCTTCTAGCCAGGCTGCAGCAGGTGCACAGGGCAAAAAGGAAACTTCTCTGATGAATGGGAATCAAAGAAGAAACTGGTGAGATGTTAACGCTGCAGCCAAGCAGGAAGAGCTCTCTCAGGAGTGGTAACAGGACTCATAAAGGTCAGGGTTTCTTTTTTAGAGCCTTAAATTTTGACAGCATTTGGCCTGGCAAGGTATTGCTGCTGCCACTGGGAAGTAAGAGATATGCTGGTGCCCCTTGGGATACTCGAGGGCAGCTCAAAAACTTGACACTGCCATGAACTATACAGTTCAGAAGGGAGCAGGCAAAGAGAACAAGAGAAAGTAAATGAAAGATGGAGAAGAAAGAGAAGTGACAGGTTTCTGAGGCTTTCTTAAGGCAGACTTTGGGTCTGTATGGTTTGCTAACACCTGGGTACAGGCAGTTACGTGTCAGTGATTCAGCACAGAGAAGCCATCTGGAGATGCAGGTCCTTCCCTCCGGTGGCAGCAGCAATTCTGACTAACAGAGTACGTAAGTAACACAAAAGCTGGATAAGCAGCATGACCATCCCCGTCACAGCCCTTTCTTCACTGCCACGCTGTGCAGTGACTGTCCTGCAGGACACATGTGGCTCTGAGGAAGGTGGAGGTGGCAATAACACTCTCTTAGCTGGCACACTTCCTGCATGCATCCCTAACTTGCTTGGCAGACAGCTCTTGCCTATGCTGGGTGTTCTCAGCCTCTTTTATCCACAGCAGCAGTTTCTCACCTCTGCTTCCTAAGGCTAAAGAATGGCTGGAGAGTCTTGAGCAGCAATGCAAGTGACCAGCTCTCGTCCAGCCAATGGAGCATTGAGGCATCAGAAAAGGATGCAAATGTGGCAGGGTCGTGCAGAATCACGGAGCACAGCCCTGAAGCTGGACATGAAGTGGGTGGGTCCCACCTAAGAACAAGTGGAAATTCTTATTTTGAAGACTGAACAGCTTGTTCTGCCCCTCAGACATTCTCCCTGTAGACTGTTTCTGAACCGCCCACGTGCATGGCTTCAGTGTAGAGCATCTATCAGCACTCCTCCCATCCCCTCCTTGTGGGACTTCATCTAATAACCAACGTATTTTCACCTCCCACAAAAGCAATCGGAAAGCAAACACATTCATTTCACCCCGTGTGTGCTGGAGTCACATAAACAACTTGAAGGAGAGTCTAAGTGGCAATTATCCGCAATCATGGTTATATCACTGGTGTTTGAAGGACACTGCTCTTGGGAAACCCTGCGGCTCTATCGTCCCATTAAATCAGTACCAACTGTATTAGAGACACAGAGCTGTGTGGGCAGGAGGAGAGATGGGTCCCTAGCTGTCCTTTATTCCTCTCTTGTGTGACAAATTTCTAGTAACTTTTTTCAAAAGCAGCTCTGGAGCTTAAGTCTCATTTTCCAAATTGCCTTGGATAACCATCCACTCAGCAGTAGATGTGACTTGATGAGAATAGGTCCGATTCTTTTTCCCTTATCCTGCTCACTCACATCAAAGGGTGGAGCCCTGAGATTTGTGCCAGGGCTGATAAATACTCCCAGGGCTAAACATATGCGGGAAATTCTCGGCCTCACGACAGCCAAGTTCACACTACACTTTGGTTTCCTTCAGCAAAGCAGCGGCTGCTGGCCGAGGTGCCGCTTGCGGCCGATGCTATCGCAGGCAGACACAACATGGCCCTGCAGCGCTGACCCAGTTCCGTAGGGCAAACAGCATGAGCATGATGGCCAGGAATCCATGGGTGGAGCGGGCATCACACCTGGGTAAACACAACTGCAGCAAGAAGGCCTGTTTTCCCAGAGCCCGGCTTCTAGCTGGCGATTGCACCACAGCAGCCCTTGGGGGCTTTTTTGCTTTGCTCGTTGGCAAGCACCTTCTTCAGCTAGTGAGCAAATGGTTGGCATCTGCCAAAAAGATATAAAAAGCCTTCTCTGTGAGGTGGAGCTCGGCTTGTTGATGATCTCATGGTTTCAGTCACAGTGACCTGTTGCAGCCCTTCCTCCTGTGCCCCTGCCCTTGTCTTCCTCCTCATCCACTTCTATCTTAGCTAAGTTTTCAGCCAGGGAGGCTGGGATCACCTAACCCATCCTTCCCAATACAAATCCCAGTTGCACCAACGCAATAACAGCCTCTCTTTCTGGGCCCCAGAAAAGAGGCTAGAAGAGAGAAAACCCTTGCAGACATTAACCAAAGGAGAGGAAAAGCCCAGCAAAACCTCTCCAGGAATATGCAGACATGTCAGGGGCAGACTATTGAAGGGATGCTGGGTTCTCATTTCAGTGATTTATTTTCTATACTTTACTTGCTCTTTAGGAAGGAATCAAATCCAAGAAGGTCAAATCCTACCTCCCAGCACCACGACTCTGCAGCAATCGCAGGCTGTGCTGTGAAGCCCAGCTGTAACCTGAAACTCCATTTAAAAATGGAGCAATGACAGCCCAGGGATTTATGAGGGGTTCAAGCAACTCATCTACAGTCCTCTGATGGTCTGATATGGAAGGGCTTTCAATTTTATTATATTTTAAATCAGTTACATAATTATGACAGCATATGAAATCTGAAGGCCTCCAACTTCTTATTGGAGAGTTATCAACAGCTATGTAACTTTGTCTGATCCCTCCATGTTTGACCCAGCGATACAAGGACTTGCTGCCATGGTGAGAGGACAGAGAAGTTTCCAACAGTGGGATAAAATGGCCATTAAAGAACCCATGATGTGCAATGAAAGTGGTTGCTGTGGCATGGAAATCCATCCTGAGGGAGTTGGTGTGGAAATTGTAACTGAGCTTTTCATAAATTACTGAAGTCAAATGTTAACAACTTCCATGTAAGGAAGATAAAAGATGGAGCGGGTGATGCACACTTATATGCAGCTCTATTATTATCCTCGCTGCAAAAACCAGCCCAGACAGCCTTTTAATCACTCAGCATCACCCTCCAACTTCTCTCTCCCGATTTGCATTGATGCTTGTGATGCCACTGCCTCCTTAGCTTGGTTTCTTGTGTCACGACAGAGGAATGTGGCATCCCTGAATGAATCATGGAAGAAACAGGGGGGAAACACAACCTTATTTTGTCACCAGCTGAAGGAAGGCAATGTAACGCGTACTTAGGGTTAATGAATACAGGAAGGTTTTGCAGGGGATGCAGTCACTTTTACATTAGGCAGGATGTCTAAAGACTATTTGATAAGTGTAACATAAAATGTCTTTCTGCTACTAGGCAAGGGTTGCCCTCTTGTCACAAAGAGCTACATCTTATCCTGCAGAGATCTAGCCCCGGTCTCTCACCCTCTCAGTGGCAAAGCCTCGTGACCTAGGTGACAGTTGCCGTACAGAGAACCTCACAGCACTCTAGGTAAGCTCTGGCAAAATAACAGAAGGGTTTAATTGTTAAGTGAAACTGAATCGGGCTGAGGTTCAGAATCCTGCTGCAGAAGCCAAGGAATGACAATATCTGGCAGTTATGAAGCACCTTCTCTCCAAACTCCCGGACCCTGCTTGCAGAGGCACTGCCCTGCGGGCACCGAGCTCCTGGCACGCTCCATTTTGCCAGCGAGCACGCCAAAGGCACCGAGATGTCAGATGAGTCACGGCAGCGGAGCGCAGACCTCAGCGATCTCAGTTTCTAATCTGGGTCCTGCATCGTAGATGTTTGTCACCATGGAACAGGGTGATATTTTCAGGCTGTATTTCTTCCCGCAACTCAACGAGCACCTCTCATTAAAGCCTTTGTGCTTCGGAGAGGAACGAGGTCTGGAGGAATTATGTACAAAGCCTGAACAAACATTTTGTCGCTACTGAGTCACATGTGTTTTATGTGACATGTAACAGCACAATCTCTACCCAGCAGCAACCTAACCCAGACTGCTTTTCAGGGATGGCTACAGACACTGGAGACTGGGCGTATCTTCATGTTACTCCAAGGGCACCTCAGACAGCAGGACAGCTCCGGCCTGGATCTGGACCACATTTACACCCCTAATATGGACATTGTTCAGCCCAGGTCCTGGTCCTGCTGCACTCCCACCTCCTCGCAGGAGGCCTGGCTGTTCCTGGGGCACAGTGCAGCTGCAGGCCCCTTCACACGTCCGCCGGGGCTGCTGGTGACAGAACCCTCTCAGCAAAGTGGCCCTGAGGCAGCCGCGCCGCACGCTCACCCAGGCACTGAAATAGCCTGGCTGCAGCAGGGCAGCCCCTTCGTGGCGCTGACAGGCGTGTGGGATGGACATACCAGGAGAGGTGAGCGATGCTGCCCTGTCCCTTCCAAACCACAGCTGCTGGGTGGCACGTCTTGCAATGAGGAGACACCCCAAGGCAATAAAAAGCAAACTAAGAGCAGAAAAACTTCTGAGAGCGAGGCTGATGCCAAAGCCCAAGCAGCATCCCCGGTGTCACCCAGGTGCCCAACACTTTCCCACGGCTCTTCTCCCAGGAAAAGCCCATCTGCGTGTCCCTCCACTCACCAAGGCCATGGCCACACCAAGGCAGGGAGACAGCTGTCCTGAATTGTCTCCATACCTGCCAGACAAGCTCACTGCAAAGGCCTGAGCTCCTGAAGAATGACAGGAACGGCTGCTCCACACCCTCCCAAACGGTGCCCTGGCAGCAGAGCCTCCTGAGAAGGAACCAAACCTACTCCTCATTGTAGAGGAAATCATCACTGTACACAAAGCTTCAACAATGCAACAAGGAACCTGGAAGCCAAGGGGAAATCATGAACTTTGCTTCATATAATCCTGCCCTGAGCCAAGGATTGGAAGAGGACTTGCCAAATGCAGGGGTTTGGCTTAGTGTCTTCTGGAGGAAGAGGAAAAAGGTGCTTAGGGAAAGAACCTGGGTTGCAGAGCTCAAATGCTCCAGTTCCAGAAGAGGAGGGCTGGAAAATAAGGCAAATAAAGATGGTGTATTCAGGAATGAACATTAGGCTGGTTTTACCTTTTGTCATTCATTGGACACGTCTATCTACAGGTGGAGGCTGCTAACAGAAAACACATTAAAAATGATTTTGTTTAAGCCACTTTCTAATTCTTTCAGCACTCATAGACACCAGAAGTTAAAAACCCCAGCCAGAGAAGAAGCAGGCACTACCCAAGCATGTCTGCCCCAGTCTCTGTGTTCACACCTTACCACTGCTGCCAAGGATGCACAAAGCAAGGCCATGGCTACACAGGTTGATTTCATGTCAGCTTTCTTCATTTGCTTGTTTCACACAAAACCATTGCAGTTACAACAGTGAGATCCCAAACACATCTGCTGCTATTTGCCTTAGAAAGTCACGTCCTCTCTCTCTGCCACCCACACCTACACCAACACACACATTGTCCCAGTGCTCTAGTAGGGTTAGGTAACCCAGGGTCAGCTTTAGATCACCTCATGATTATCATGACATTTGCACTGGTTGGAAGGGGAAACAGGATAGAGAAATATTGGAATAAAGACTGGAATACACAGTATAGAGAGAGACATCTCCATCCAAAACCAAGGCACAGAACAGCCTGGTCCCGTGGGAGATGCTGGAATGAGGAGCACAGCACCAGGGACATCCCTGCTCCACTGGCAAGGGGACACCCCCGTAGTGCAGGACTGCTTGGCAGTGCCCATCATTTGAGATGTGGTATTTTTCCTACACTGAAGGTAAATAAACACTAAAGACAGAGACAATCTAGCTGTTTATGGAGCATCTCAGGTTTGTAGTATGAGCTTCCTCCCATGACAATATCCTTGGCTTTTCTTCCTACTCCAGCAGTGTGAAGGAGCCATAAAGTCGCTGTAATGAGCTTGCTGAAAGTTTTGGCTGCCAGGGGAGAATACCTGAGCAGCTCAGCATGGGTGTGACATGTCCTGTGCCTTCTCCAGTGTCAGGCTAGGATAGGACATGACTAGGGATGGGCTTGATACTGCTATAGTCTCCCAGCCCTGAGACTAGCAGAGTGAAAAGGTGACACCCAGGTTGAACACCCAGAGCCAGGACTTGTTTGATTTGTGAAGGATCAGTTGTCTCTTTTTCACTTGTCTCCAGTGGGAACCCCTTCCACATCCCTTCATTAGGTCTGAATGCCCTGTCCCAGCTGATTTATCCAAATATCAGTAGGGACAGAGCTCTGCTCACTAGCAGAATTCAGACACTTAACTTGGGCCCCTTAAATCCTTAGTTGCCATTGGCAGATGCAGAGAGCTTTTCCTTGCAAACCAGTTGCTTGCAATGAGCCAGCTCTTCTTCAGCATCTCCCTTTCCCAGAAGAAACTAAACCCTGCCCAAGGCACTGGTAACAAGAGACAGTTCTTTGCAATGCAGTCTTCCCTCTGAAATGCTCAGCTCAGGCAGTGCTCAAACAACACCTCCCTTTATCTCTCACTAGCCCTCTTGGTGACTCTGGTGCCTGTTCTGACTCAGGTGGAAATATTCCAGCTCCAGTTTGCCACAGGTTCCCCAGCGTGGTCCTGCTGCACGGCCACCTGGCTCTGCCCAGTGAGGTCTGAAGCTACCTGGCACAGTGTGCCCTCCCTGTGCTCACAGATTGGGTGATTTGGGTTTAAACATAGCCCCGATGCTCTGTGCCAAGCCCTGCCCCATTGCCTGCCTGCTCCCTGCCCAGGTCATATTCTCAAGGTGCTGGCTTGCATGCCAGGGCTTCCAGAACTGGCTCTGCCAGGCAAGAGAGAAATGATTGGAGACAAAAATATTTGATGACATCTGCAGGTAAAAGCAGAATGTTTTCATTTGGTTGGAGCTGTTTTTCCCCTGCACTTCCTGAAACTGGAACCCCACTGCAGGCAGTAGCACAGCACAGGGCAGAGGAGACAATCTTTAAAAATAAAACAACACTCATCTTCCTTGCTCTGGGAGCACAAATTAGTCTGGCCACTTGCCTTGAACAACCCTCCCAGTGCTGGGAACAAACTGTGCATGCATTGCCTCTCTAATGGCCATGCTCTTTCACACACAGCTCCCCAGCTCTGTGTCACTGAGAAACTGTCCCCTCTCCTTTCATCCTGCTGCCTTCCTCCTGCCAGATCTGCTAAACCAAACTCACACTGGCTGAAAGCAGACAAGGAACTACTGATGTAGGAGGGAAGAGGCACCAGTCAGGCTGCCCATACTGAAATGCAGATCCTGCTGTCATGGCATTTTCCATCTCCATTTCTTCTTCTGAAATCCCTTTGCAACCCCTTCCTCCACTTCCACATGGGATCCAGCCTCTTGCTTACACCTTGAGTATCCTGCTGGTGTTTGAGTCATCATCCCTCCTAGGGCCCTTTTATCATCTCCATTTGCTATCTTTGTCATCTTTTTACACTCTCCTAGGGTACATTTCATTTTGCCTCTGTTCTTCAGTTGCCTCCATCTCTTCCTTCAACCATTCTCCTTTGAGTCTTTCTCTTTCTCTGCATTTTTCATCACCAGTATGTACTGGATTTGACTTCATTGGCCAAGCTGATGGAAGCTTCAGACACAGTCAGTAAACTGCACTGTCCAAACCTATGCTAAAAAAGTTGGCCCTGTCAAACAGTTTTATCATAAATTATTCCACTCCTGATTTTTGTGTGTTAACAAGAATTCTCAGGCAGAAAAAAAAAATCTCTCTGAAATTGCCCTGAGTTCATTATAAGCCTTTGGCTTGGGTCATCATATCAGCAAGGAAGATCCCCAAAGCTCTGCCATCCAACTGCAGCAAACTGAAATCATGTCCAGCAGCCAAACGAGTGAGTCCTAGTGTGCTGCTCAGCAGTGGATTGCTCCAGGCATGGAGGGTTGGGAAGAGTCAGCCCAGCCTGAGAGCAAACCCCATGCAATGCCAGCACCCCTTCTTGGGGTCTAAGGTCCAGGGGGACACCACAGACAGGTTGGGAGATCTCATCATGCCCCTGCCAGCACTCCTCTAGAGCCCCACACTTCACTTCAGACCAACAATCCTTTCCCCCTGCTTCCAACTAGGGAAGCCAACATCCACAAGTCATGCCTAGAAATCACAGCACCCTCAGTCCTGATGCCACTGGCTCTGGCTCAGAGGCAGATCACACCAGGGCTCTGCACCCTGACCTTTCCTTTCTGAGAGCAGCACACACCCCCTGCCTCCCACCACTCATCTCTCCCCTCTCTCAGGCAGCCCAGCCTGAGCAGCCGGCTCCCGACCCCTCTCCCTGCCTCCTCCTGGCCCTGCCAGCACCGCGTGGCAGCAGCCAGTGTGTCATCACCTCCTGCAGCAGGGAGAGATGCCTGCAACTGTCCCTTACATACACTGCTAGCAAATGTCAGCTGAGCCCTCGGGAAGGAGGGGCTGGGATTGCAGGAGGCACAGCCTGTCCATCGCTTCACTGCCAGGGAGATGTTCATTCAAGGCTGGATCACTCTCCTGACGGGGTTTCCACACTATAAGTAGGTACTCTGAGAATCCCCTTTTAAGAAGGTTCTTTCTCTGCAGCAGGGAGCCCTGCAGGGACTGGGAATCACACAGGCAGCTTTGAAATGAGTTACTGAGGAATGGCCTTCTTGTTCTGAGTCACAAAATGTCTTTCTGTCATTCTACTCTCCCTCTTTCCTCCCATGGATGTCCCTCCTCCATCTCCCCTTCATCTCAGCTGCTGTGCTAAAGTGACAGGAATCAAACTGCAATAGCTGTGGATTGTGTCCCCAGCTTAGTGCCTCCCCTGCTTCTGTAACTGTGTGTACCTGTGCTCTGTTTCTCTGTATGTGTATCTCAGACAGAGACAGCAGGACCCCGAGGTGTTGGTGGGACTTGCCTTCATTGTCTCTTCCCCACCACTGACGTTGCTCAGGGTTCTATCTCCCATGGCAAGGAATGTGACAACATCTCTGTTGTGCAAAGCCCTGGCAAATTCACAGTGACTTCACCTTCATTAACCTGGAGACAAGGGAGGGGTATTTCTGAGACACAGAACTTCAAAGGGATGGTTCTGGTGAAAGGCAGGCCCCTGCCAGCACTCACTGCAACGCAAAGCAAAGTGCTCTCCAGAGTAAGACACTGCTCTGATGTGGATGCTGGAAAAAGTCATACTGAGTAACACCCACTCCTCCAGCCAACTTTGAAAGCATCTCTTTTCCCCCCCATTCCACACCAAAGACTTCTGCAAACAGAACAGTGACCACGCCGCCTGCAGTGCTCTAGATCTTGCAAAGCACTGTCTGACTCCCTGTCATGACTGACTTCATGAGTTCTAGCCTGGAGCACTGCAGTCCCACTCAGCAAGAGCTCAGGACCAGAGTAACATACATCCCAGTAGAAAACCTGTGACCTGAAGGTTTACAGCACAGACCCTTTCATACACAGCCGACCAAGTGGAAAGAGGTCCTGCTTGAACTGGGCAAACTTGCCCATTGCCTAGTGAGGCACCTGGCAAGGTGCAGGGGCACTGCAGGACCCAGCACAGCAATTCCATCTGGGAGATGATCCTAAACCCAGCCTAGAAAGTCACCAGCTCTCCATAACAAAGTGCTGGGTTGCTATGAGGGTGTTTCTCATCTGAGCACAGGGGAACTGTTGCTTTCTCCTCTTCTTTAGCTACAGCATACACTCAGCAGCTCTCACCTCCAGCTTCTGAGACTCACTTGTCTCTATAAAGAAGTTCCACACTAAGCCAGACTCAAGCAGGGTGTCACAGTTAATATCTGGGTTACAGTGTGGTACAACAAAAGACCTAAAGTCAGGGCTGACAGGGATTTAGCTCAGCATCCTTCTCTTGCATGGGGCTGGCCATTGTGCTCCACACAGATCCTCTCTGAAACCACCAGCAGCAACCATTTTCACACAGACCTTAGGCAAGATGCCAGGCAGAGGGCTGGAAGAGAGGGTGACAGCCTATGCCTGATCCCACCCATTCCCAAGCAGGACAGCTAGGTGAAGTGAATGGTGTGTAAGAAAACACCTGAACAGTGAGAACAGATTCCCCAGTGAACAGACACTTCTGGAGCTTCTCTAGCCTGCTCCCCTGCACAGAGATATTGGGTCTTCCACTATCTCTGCCATGCACAGACACACTCCCTTTCTCTCCTAAGTGTCTGTCTATCTCCCACTGAGTTGTTTGCTTCCAGGGACAGGCATCAAACAGCTTATCTAGAGCTTCTGCTCCAGTTTTTCTCAGGAAAATGCTACACATTTCCAGACACAAGTCCAATACAACAGGATGGGGTTTTCAGGCTTCGGAGCAGGAATCCTGCAACTCCATGGATATTTTCCACTGTTTTGGAAGGTTTCTTCAAGGCTGCCTGACTAATTTGCTATCCACATGCTGCAGCCCATGGGACCACCACCCAGCAGTCCCTAAGGGGTGGAATGTCCTGACAGGCACTCACTGTGGCAGGCACCATTTGATCATATGCCAGTGGACTTGGCAGGCAGGAAGAAAGTTTGGCTTTGGGGGTGGTAACAAATGTTTCAGCAGAGTGGCTCTTGCTCGGGCTAGGGATGAACAAGCATGTCCTCAAGCCAGAGAGAAAAAAAAAAAAATATTAAGGAGGGATTTTTCACACTCGCATACACTTAAGAGGAAAAAATATTTATATGAGGGAGAAAGGACTTGGCAAGGGATTCCCAGAGACCATTTGCTGTTATGCATTTCTCAGGACTAGGCTGAGAGCTCAGAGCTGGCAGAGCTCAGTGGTGGAACCCAAACCCCCCAAGCCACCGAGGAGGTGGTGCAAGGTAGGGAGCTGTGTTCAGACTGTCTCGAGGGCTGGTGAGAGATCCTCTCCCCATTGCTCCTGCTGCCTACACCTGCAATGAAGTCATGTCTGTGAGAGTGCAGGTAGCTCTGGCAACAGCTGCTATGGTTTCCTAATGCCTTTTCTTTGGCATTGCTGGAGGACCAAAGCCAGGAGGGGCTGCTGGAAGCCTCAGGGCAGTCACCAAACTATTGGGAAACAAGGACTGGGCTCTAAGCATCTCCTAGGACCTAGCACCTTTCCAGGATAATCTCTGGCCTGAATGTCCTGTTTGAAGGGGGAATGGGGGGAAGCTGGATGGCAGCTGAGGCTTCCCACACAAATGCTGAAGGTCTGACTGATTCCTTTTTTAGGACCCTTGCAGTCAGCAGCAGCTTGTATTTCTAGCTGGGGCTGTCTATCCCTTGAAAGCACAAAGTAATAAATTATTATAATTTGGGCATCTGCTGTGTTTTGGAAGTGCCTGGTGTAATCCCTCCCTATCCAAGCTGCACAATGACTCCCTGCTGTTGTTTCTGGAAAGGAGAAGCCTTGAAACGTGCAGGGCACACACTGGCCTCTGCTGCCAAGACTTTCATCATGGTCTTAAGTGGCATAAAGAATGCAAAATACTTAACATTGCAACATGCTGGGCTGGGATCCTACTTTACATTAACCATGATCCTTCTTCACTACCACCTGAAACAATAAGAGCACCAGGACAACAGGGCTGGGCAACAGGTAACAGACAACAGGCCAGAACACTAAGATAATTTTCCAAAGACATCTGCCTAGAACTTTTCCAGTCCTAATTAGGAGATACAACAACCTGGGACAGACAGCAGTGACCTACCACAGTGTGCTCCCGTCACCCCCCTTCCTGCAGCGCAATTCACCCCATTACCTCCACTTCCAGCCCAAGCTCCAAACCAGCACAGCTGGGGAAGCTGCAGCATGGCAGGTTCAGAGGAGCACTGCCAAGGTGTGTGGTGTTCATCCCAGGTGAGGTGAGACCTTGCTCAGACAGCCAAGAGGGAACTGAGCCATCACTCTCTCCTGTGGCACCGCCAGCATCAGGGCTCACTTCTGGGCCGGGGCAGAGCCAGCACTGGGCTCTGCAGACCAGCCCTGAATACATTTTGCAGTGTTTCCCATTTCCCATCCCAACAGTCCCTGCACTGGAAAACTGTGTTCCTTTCCAGTCCCAGGGAACACTGGTACTTGTGACCTGCAACAGCAGTACTGGTTCACGCTTCTGCAGCAGCCCTGCTCTGCCACAAGAGAGCAGGACCCATCCAAGACTGCCACGGTCTGCAGTCCAGACAGGCAGGTGGATTTTTAAGAACCACTTTGTGAACCCTGACACAGAAGGTGAAAACCAGAGCAGCTGTTTTACAGCGAGGTACTGAGCACCCTCACCTGCACTGCTTCCAGGGCTCAAAGCAACTGGATCAAGGAATGAACTCCCATTCTTGGAGCTCTGTGCCTCCCTCCCCTCAGCACCAGGCTATTTGGTGCTGGGTGGTTTGAATGAGCCCTGAAGGATTCACTGGAAGAGTCTTGAAGAGTAAGAGGGAAAGACAGCCAGCAAAAGAGCTCTGAGCAGGGATACTTGACTGCAATCATAGCACAAATACTCTGTATTTAAATAGTGTCAATCAATAGGGCCTGTCATAAATACTCAGACTTTTGACCATAGAGATCTCCATCTATGTATCCATCTATCTAGCACAACAAAACACTTTTACATTTCCCTGTTTATAAACAGATTATCGCTGTGTATAGATAACAGAGTTCTATAGACACACATATACAGACCTATATCTAAATATACATGCACTTAAAATGACCTTACCAAGGACTGTAAACAAGTAAATATTTCCCAATCCACTCTCACTGGCAGTGGCAGTACTGCACAGACATTCAGCTGCATGTTCCTGCTGTTGGCAGGGTGAGAAAACAGGAGAAAATTAAATTGCATGTACAGAAAAGCAGCAAAGCCACTTATTTCCATGATCAAGAAAATTTGTAAAGGTTCAGTGCCCCCTGAAATACTCTGCTTGATTCAGACATGCAGCAATTCCAGCAGAAAGCCACTGCCAAATCCAGGAGCATCAGAGTTGTGTTCTGCTCTTCGAACACTTACCAGGAGAGATAAACTCCTTCCAAGTCCTGTGTAAACTCCAGTGACCAGAGTGTGCTGCTCTGTCTAGACCCAGGCTGTGCCACTAAGGCCCGGGGAAGCTCCTGTGCTCCTACCAAGCTGGCTATACGTTGTTCTGTGGCAGGCAAACACCATCCTGATAGCCTTTTATGAGGATATAAGTAGATGGTTAGATGAAGGTAGTGCAGTGGATGTGATATACCTTGACTTCAG
>JAOEGS010015421.1:5012-38910 GCA_025447755.1 Corythornis vintsioides | reverse complement strand
GATACAGGGAAAAAATGTTTAAATATTTTGTTTGCTGCACTTCAGTATACATTATCATACGTTTTTGAGAATAGCATTGCATAGGTATGATCTGTGCTATGATCACATAATTTGTAGGGATGATCATAAACCAAAATAATTGCTGGGAGTAGCATAACATAAAAACCAATCCTGAATGAGCTGTAGAATATAGCACCATGTTAAGATCATCCATTACAGGCTTAATTCTATGTTTTATTTTGAGGTAACACTTTCTTTTATGACATGTTTTCAAGCTGAAAAAATAAAAAGTTTATAATCTAATTCTCTAAAGTCCTATTCCTATGAATAGTAACTCCTCAAAACTATGTCCCTCTTAAATACAGACAAGAAAATGTGGTGTGCTAGTAGGTTTTGCAAGTGGTAATTTAAAATTACTGCCTCAGAAAAAATGGTTCATGTCTAATACCCACCACCTCTCCTTGTTGTGGTTACCTATCTCATTCACTCAGTTCATCGTATTTTATTCCATTCATGTGCCATAAGAAAATACCTAGCAGAAAGATGTCAAAGTAATGCAGATGATACAAGATATTAATCATAAAGTTGAAACTATATATGAAATACTGAAGAGAGTCCAAAAATATAAAGTGGATTTAGCCAGTAAGAGATAACATAGCAACTATAATTTCCTATCCATAACTGTGAATTAACATTAATAAATACCACCCATCCCACCCCCAAACATACACAGTGCTGGATTTAGTTTAGCTGTTGCCAATAGCAGTCAGGATGGCAAACAGATTGTTGGGAGTTACTGGGAAAGGAGTCTGGGTGTAAACAAAGATATAGTAAACTGCTTGTAGATCTTTGGTGTGCCCACACTGTAATTACTGTATGTAGTTCTGGCTGTGCTGTCTGAAAAAATTATATGGTACAAGTGATAAAAAAATAGAATGCTGACAAGTGTGAGCAGGGGGTACAAAATAAGTTCTTCAAAGAAAAGAGACTAGATAGTCTCCAATTAATAGAGTCAACTGAAAGGGTTAAAAAAAATCATAAATGGGGTGAAGCAGATCAGTCAAGAATCATTATTCACAATACATTAACTAAGATGCCAAGATAAAAATATAGATAATACTTTTAATAGCAAATGAAAGGGAACAATTTTTTTTCTTGCACAACGTGAAACTAATGGCTATATGATGCTCAAGATACAAAAAAACACTAGACATTTAAAGAAATTAATGAGGAAGAGATATACTGATGGCGGTTAAACATGACTATCCAGATAATGATCTGGAGCAGCAAGTTCTGATGCTGCTGACTGTTGGAAGGGTATTCTGGCAAAAGATTTACGGATGGCTTGCTTTTAAAGTGTTTCTGGAAATACCTTGATCAGTTACTGCCAGAGACAGGACACAGGGCTAAATAGTCTGCTGACTCAGAAAGGCAGTTTGATATAATGCTCCACTCCTGTTTTCATACTACTGAAGATCTGAACAAATGCATTTTTATGTAAATATTGTAAAAATATTAAAATTTTTATTTACTTTATTATCCTCATGCATTGTTATAAAAAAAAAAAAAAAGATTAATTTCACCTGTTCCTGAGTGGTTTAGGTATCATTCAAGATGGCAGCCAAAAACTTATTCTATGTACTCAGAATTGGGGTGGGCAAGTTGTTCATAAACTACAATTATTCTGTCATCTGAAAGGTATATGGTCTTTACAACACATTATTTGAGGCATGCAGCATTCTTCTAGGTTTGAGTGTCTTTTCTACCTTCTAAATCAGCGTTATCCAGCTTTGCTTCTATCAAGGGCTGTTCCCAGCTTGTCATCCTCAAAGCTTTCACAGAATTGTTTCCAGTGAAAATCTTTCTCCTGCCGCAGGACTCGCTACCCCACGCTGCAGTTATATATAGCAGGAACAAGGCTGTCAGGGTAATGGAGGTTGAACTGACATGCCTAGAGTTGGCAGATATATTTTAGGCATCCTATGCTGTTCTGCCACTTAATTTAAACTGTGTTCAAAGCAAGCATAACCCCTGTAGCACAATCAAAGTGTGTTATATTGCATGGTAATTTAGTTCCCATCTAAGCAGAACATTACCAAGTCCAGCTAGTGAGTTGTGTTATGTACAGCAACTGTTGACCAAACTTCAGAAAAGTGTGATTATGTCCTCCGACAGATATGTTTTCCTTTTTATAGTCAATGTTTAATTATAATTAACTTTGGGGAGGAACAGGCACAAGGAGACACACCCATATCAGGGCTTATTCCCACAGTATTTTTGTAAAGGAAGCACACAACAACTTCAAAGGCAGCATATGGAATGCTAGACTGAAAAATTAAGACCATTCACATATCCTGAGCTGGAGAATAGAAATTTAAATTATTTCTTAAGATCTGTTTGCAACATACTTCTTGGAAAAAATTAAGGGAATTGAAGTGACACTAAAAACACAAAGCCATTTGATACTAAAGAAAACAAGCTTACGGAACACAAAATGCTAGAAACCTGCAAATTACTGTTATTCTTTTATAAATGCTCCACACAAAGTGGACACTTTGGAAGTTAGAGTGAAATTACAGTGGGCTGAGAATACATACAACAGAATAATTATTAACCCCACTGAAAATCATTCAATTGAAAAACAATTAACAACCTTGTCTATACATCTCTTCCAAAAGCCTGGTACTAGTAATGTCTCTTTTGGTATTGATTTCCATTGACTCTCATATACTTTCCTGACATGTAAGCTATTTAAGTAAACGATTTTTTTCCCCAGGATCTACTTTTGAACATATCAAAGTGTTAAAACATAGCAGCATTGTCTATTAAACCAAAATACCCCATTAATAATATTGAGTACTACACCTCTACATAAAACAGCAAAAAATGTGTGTGTTTTCAAGGGATTCAAGAACCACTATTTTTCCTGAGTGTAGACAAACAGGTCTTTACCATCTACCTGGGAAACAGTGATATAATTTCCAACAAAGAAGAAAATTCTCAGCTACAAGCATGCCTATATATTCAAATACAACAAGGATAAGAAATTAACCCTACCTGTATAATTAAGGCATTTGTAAAAATGAAAAGCAAGACTGAAGAAACTGACTTCTGAGAAAATTATACAGAGAAATCCCTTTCTCTCCAATAATTAAGTTTCTGAAGAAAATTTGCTGAATTTTCACATTGTAAAACTTCTCTATAAGGTGTCCAGATATCAACTCCTTTCCTCTGCTGTCCTTAAGCAGGCATCATCTCTTTGTAATCCTGCAAATTTCCCACTGGCCACATTTCAAGCTGATTTTCCATCACATCGTCTCTTTAATTAAAACCTCAGCACAGTGCCTGCAACTGTTAGCAAACCTAAGAACGGAAAGGATGGTTTGGGGATGATGGTTGCTGGATGCAGCACTGTAAGCACTGCTGTTTCTGAAACAAAGGGCAACACAGTCAGGCAAAGGGCACCCCAGCTCCCTGCAATGGCTAACTGCTTCCAGACCCACCGCGGGAACGGGACAGCACAATACAAAACCAGAATGATTAGTGACCCGTGTAAACAGAAATAGATATCCAGCATGGGCTTGAAAGAGGAGCAGGGAAACATTTCTTTTTGGCTAAGAGAAGGCTTTTCCAAACAGCTCTTTTATCTTTGTTTTGTTACCAAAAGCAGCTGCTGAGGGTAGCTTTGAAGAATATTGCATATATTCTACAGATTATAATATCATAAAGGGGAAGAATTTTAAAGTTACTGAAAAGAGACAACAGAATTTTTATCCGTGTTGCCCCAAATCTTTGCTGTTTCCATGTTTAACTCCAACTCTTGGCATACTCTTAGAAGAGGGATCTGCAGGCTTGTTGCCAGAGCTTTTATGTGCAGAATCAAGGTCTCTTGCAGTTTCAAGAGGACAAAATAAGCCAGACTGTTCCTGTGAGCTGCAAAATATATACGATGCACCAAGCTGACAAGAGCTTTTACTTCAAGTGGGTTTGCAGTGACGGCATCTAAAGAAAACAGCAAAACAGTCTAAATCCACATCCACTGAACTCGTCAGAGGCAGCCTTTTGAGAAAGAAAATCCCAATATGCTTTATGAGAGAATTGAAAAAGCTTTCTGAAAATCAGTTTGCTGAGATAGAAAAAATATACAGTATTGAGCTAGGCCAAGTGAAAGGGTACACAGGCAAAAGAACCTGAGGTGCCAGTGCTTGGCTAAACTATACATCTCCAACACAGATACCAGTTCAGCATGGCAAGAAAGCAGTGGTATGGGAAGCAACTGTGAACATTAGTGCTGCTGACTGGCTTCCGAGATAGGTGTGGTCATGCAACTTTCTGTGTGGAAGGACAGAAAGAAGTAGTCAAATTTTTAGCCACAAATATCCCAACTTTTTGGTAATTATTGTGACTATGCTTGCCCCTCACTGGTTCTTCATGTCATTTTAGAACTTACAGGGCAATTTTTCACTAATACTTCAGATTTTTCTTAATGACCTCAACCAATTAATAATTTTCTAGCACTGACAAACCTGTCTTTCACAAAGAATGTCTGCTGAGAAAGGTGGTACTCTATCAAATGGTGAATAACAGAAGGATAGGAGAGGGTTAGATAAGCTTTAGCCTAAGCTCCTATTTATCTGACTGAATATTTAGTCTGTACTTAACAAAGCAGGCACTGTTCAATAAATGACCATAGAAACTTTGCTCATACACATTGGTTCATTCATTTCCAGTGTTTTTCAGACTGTGATTGATTTCAGAAGTGAAAATGCAGATGTTTGTTTAGCCATATATTTGTGTGCACTTAATGTTATATCGCATCACATTACATAGAAACCCTCACACTAAATAAACTGAGGTATGACCAATGTCTGGATAAACTTGAAGGAAGGGGTATAAGGTTAGTTTACACAAGTGCTGAGTAAGTTTATGTGGAATAAGATCCTCCATTCTGTTACAAAAATCTGAATGGAACTGCTAAGATATTTGTTCTCAATTCTGTTTTATTTTCTTTGTTGTTTATAAGCAGCAGAGGGAGGATGATATAAAGCCCTGGAGAAATTAACTAAATGGACACCCCCTAAAACACCATGCAAACAAACAGAAAAAGAAAGAAAAAAAAAAGTATTGAGAGGTATCCTAGTGGACTTGATTTGAACAAAATCATAAAAGCTTGCTGATTAATATGCTTAATGGTATTTATATAACTTTGTAAGTCTACTGAATAGCTTCAATATATAGATTATAAATACATTAGTTCAAGAAGCTACCACAGGAGGATTTCTGAAATCAGAAAAGCTCTCCTTTTCTGAATTGCAAATTTTTTATATTTATACATAAAGCTTTAATCTTTTATGCTGATAAACAAAGTGTTCAAAAATATTCAGAATCACTTACAGCAATTGTCTGTTTTTCAAATGTGGGATATAGGATAAACCCTTCTTTGCAAAAAAAAAAAAAAAGATTAAAAAAATATGTGCAGTTTTCATTTTTATATCTAGAAAATGTAAGAACCATATTTATTGCATTAGTTACGCATCTGCTGCACATGGACCAAATATTGACTTGCTTCGTAGAAGGAAAAGTGAGTGCCAGGTTGTGTTTAGTTCTCCTAGTTTGATCAAGTGGATTTAAGCAAGCTAAAATGACAACAGGACATTTAGCTATCACATGCAGCCTAACTGTTGTCATATTTTGAAAAAGAACAGGAAAAAGCTGGTTGTGGCTGCAGTTCTCCTGGTGATATTTGCGTCCAGTAAATGTTATCATCTAGCTTACAGTTCTTTGTAGTGCATCAATAAATCCGTATCTTTTAATGTGAATTTCCTCCAGTTCTTAAGACTGATATCAGATCAGGAAACTTAGGCAGTGAGTACTGTGATTTCTCCCAGCATCACACACCAATGCAAATCATGTGTGTTTTTTCTGTTTACTGCATCTACTGATAAAAGAACATGGCAAGTTCCCAAGATTGCTGAAATAAAACTTGTATTTCTATAATCTCCTATATATATTATATAAATGCTACCTACCCATACAAAAGGTAAAATCTAGGATGATTGTCTAAGTATCTGTATTTTCATTATTTATCACAATGCAATAGAGTGATAAAAAAATAAAAAGATAGAAATCTTAAATCTTATTAGCTGCCACAGCCACAGTCAGTCATAAAGGAAGTAAATTTAGCATTTGAAAGGTGACATTTTAAGAGCACCTTGAATCACATTAAACAGACATACAGACTGGGAGAAGCCTTGTGAGTCTTCTTCAGCATAAGGAAGGGACAAACAAAATTTTAACGTTGTATACTTCCTCCACATAATTCCAAAGCATCACATTTTATGGTTACATATTATGAGAGCCAGCTAACAATAAACACCAGTAATAGAGAAGAGTTGCATAAAGATTCATCTGACTGAGAACAACAGGGAAGAATGAAGAAATGCTCTCATAAAAGACCTGTAGATAAACAGCTCAGAAGATGAGAAAATCCACTCTGAAACACAAACAAGAAATCCTCCAATTACTTCTACATTTTCCTTGCACTCATTTTAAAACGTGGAGGAAGCAGATAAAGTGCTGATTGCACTGTGCATTTCCTTGTGGAATTTTTATGCTTGGTTTCTTAAGGTGTATGGGCAATAATGAGTCGTGTTTCAAATGGGTTTTCAACATTTAATTGTGGTTGTATTGCAGGCTTTAATTGGTGAACTTATGTTCTGTTGTCTTTCATAAAGTGCAATTAGTTATGCTATTTGACCCTTTCCTGTGTCTGAAATTCTAGCTGCTCTTACATCCCATGACAGTGATGTTCTACAGGAGAAGTGAGCTTGAAGTTCAGCATAAATGCAGTAAGAGATTACTTCACATATAAAACAAACAAGTATGTGTTTGTACTACAAATTGTTTGAGAAGTGTGGGATGGATTGGATTTTTATTTAGAGTACTCAGGTGCCTGAGATTTTTAAACAAGAGAGTGTGAAATCTGGTGTGTCTTAGAAGGTAGTGGAAAGCTTCAGTGCTGCCAGGTCTGAAGGTGCACTCTGCATTCCATCTGTGGATTCTCATTTTCACACCAAGAAGGTCAGGGTACATGTTCTGGATGAAAGCAGTAGTGTGATCAGAGCACCAGGACATGGCAGAGCCCAGTCCCAACTTGTGAAATACACTGCCCATAACAACTACAAGTAGAATGCTAACTCTAAGGCAAAGATGCAGCTCTCGAAATACTGCACCAAGTTTGTAAAATCCTTTACTTCATTTGGTCAGATTTGATTGAATATACATTTACGTAGAAACTTTCAGTTCTTTCTTACTTCCAGTTTATAGAATCATTTAGGTTCAAAAAGATCCTCAAGATTAAAGAGTCCCACCATAAACCTAACACTTACCAAGTCCCTGCAAATTGAGGCCATTTCCTCTTGCCTTATCACTTGTTACCTGGGAGAAGAAACTGATCCCCACCTCACTACAGTCTCCTTTCAGGTAGTTGTAGAGAGTGGTAACATCTCCCCTCAGTCTCCTTCTCTCCAGATTAAACAATCCCAGTTCCCTTACCAGCTCCTCATAGGATTGTTTTCTACAACCCTCACCAGCTTCATTGCCCTTCTTTGGACTTGCTCCAGCACCTTGTAGCAAGGAGCCCAAAACTGCACTCAGTATCTGATGTGAGGCCTCATCATGCTGAGTTAAGGGGGAAAATCACCTCCCTAGTCCTGCTGGCCACACTGTTTCTGATACAAGTATTGCCAGAATATATCTCTATATGCATAGAATGCTTTCACTTATCTATCAAGCAATATTTGTCAGAACAAACAAGAGTTTCTTTTCAAACAGCTAACATCCAGCTTCAGTAGAATCCTTTAAGAAGTACTGATCAAGTAAATCTTGTTGGTTTTCAATTCTTCTAAGAAAAAGAAGCAAAAAACCATTCACACTCTGGCAGTAATATTTGACTTAGGCTTTAGTAGGGTTTTTTGGGAGAGCAATTTATTGTATTGTTGTATTTAATTAAATATTCATAATCTATTTAAGTTTGAGTGATACCTTTAGTGGTAGCATGGATAGTTTATTTGTATAAATCCCAGATAATTCTTCTGTGCTCAGTAATCTCCCATATGTTCTATGTCTACTCTGTATAGTGTAAGACACATCAAACAATTAGCAGAAGCAAAACTATGAAGATTTGAGATAGTGGTTGAACTATGACATCAAGATAAAAAGGAAGAACAACAGAAATTACAAGAAAGAACAAGATGAGACCAAAAATTAAGTTCTTTCCAGATGTTAGGGAAAAGGATTTGTTTACATTTAGCTTACAAAGTAGCAGCTGCCCACCCATACATATGTATGAGTGTATATATATATAAATATACACATACAGATCCATATATATATGTATACACACATATAATATATAGCTATGTATGTGCATATACGTATTCTTATACATGGTGGGGTTTGCTTTTTCTTAAAACAAGGGAAGTTAGGACTCAAACACTGCGTGCCAGAGCAGGTACTGACAGTTTGCTTCCCTAAAATGAGCAAAATTATTAGAGCACTGGCAGAGATCCCTGGAACCTGAGAGTCCTCTGCAAGAGAATCCTGTCTTTTTGACACTCTGCATAGGTATTTTTCTCTGTTTCTAACATATTGTGGTGACAACCACTGCTACTTTCACAAATAATACAAAACAATACAGATTAATATTTCAATTTTTAAACAAGCCCTAGAGAAAAGCCTCTTTGGTGAAAGCCTGGCTTCCCTCAAAGCACAGGTGGAGAAGTTGTTCAGCATAGTATCGTAGTTGCAAAGAAAGGGTAGAAATCAGCTCTACAAACTCTACAAAACTTTGGAACTCTTGAAGATATACAAGAAATAAATTACTCTTAGTTGAATAAAATACTCAGATATAAATAATTTGTATTTAGCAGGCATTTAAAATCAGTCACAAATGTTAAAAGCTCAGTAAGACAAAGTTGCTTAACTTTTTTTTTTTCCACATAGAAACCTGATAGATACGTTGGAAGTGGGAATTTAAAATTGAAAATATGTTACTGTTTTTAATATTGTCGTGTTTGAAGCATCCCTGGATCTGAATTAGCAAGCTGTTTGCTATCTCCTAGAAAAGGAACAGTATCCACATGTCTTAGGCTAAACAATGCAACTCGAGAAATCTGAACTACTTAAAGCACTGAGTCCCTTCCAGATTTTCATAATACAGTTTTCTCAAGCAGAAATCATCTGTTCCTTGAAGTTTGGCCATGATGACAGGATACATTGTGAAGCATATAAACATTTCAGTCAGCTATGTCTTGAGGCTGCCTTGGTTTTAATTCTGAATTCCTTGTGCATGCCAATGCTCCAAAATGCTAAAAATAGGTCCAGGAAATAGAAGTCAGAGCTGTGAAACTCTGGTCATGCAAGAGGAAGCAAGCAGGCACATGCCTCCACCTACCCTTCTTATGCCGCATGAATCCAGGAAGCAGACCTTTATTACTGCTGGCCAATTAGTGATAACAAATCAGGTACAATATTTATTTCATATTGATACACTCTTTTTTCTTTTGAAGTGTCACCAGACTCACCAGTTGTTTCAGACATCATTTCAAAACATGCTAGAATTGAGCCAGCATGATTCAAATCTCACTGATCGTCACCATTTACCAAAAGAGGCATCTGATGTGATGCGTATTTTCCTAGATTTATTGTGTAATTCTTTAGTTAAAAAGGAAGACATGCTTTACAACCAGGCCTAGCTAGCTGGAAAACAGCCTCATACCAATCTCCTAACTGTGTCAGATAATAAAGCTGTATTCCCTTTCCTATTAAAGCATATCTTACATTTGCAGTTCCTGTACTAGAAAAACAGTGAACATACATGTGTTTGAACAGCCAAGATTTGATGTGATGTATAAGAACTTGAAGGAAAATGTGTTAAACAGCCTACATGAAGACTGTTTTACTTTTATACTTAAGGTTCTGAAATGTCACTTAGTAGCTTCAGTATTACCAGTAGATGTTTACATCCATGATGATGGCAAGAAGAGAGATAATCTGCATGACAAAGTCAGAAACTGCAGGATATAAGAAACAACCAAGCAGTGCATTTGGAGGGCAGTGAACTGCCAAGCATCACACCAGGAGTCATGATATGCTCAACAGGGTGTAAAATAATTTGTGGTAATATCTCTAGGAAGGGTATTATCTGCATTATGTATTATTATTTGTTTTCTGCCAGTCAGCAGTGGATGATTTAAGGCCATCAGAAGAATATTTGATGAGAAGGATGAAGAAAGTTTAAAGAAACTGACACAAAAAAACTTCTCCACAAAAGTATTTTTTTTCACTTAGGCTAAAATAAGAACTTAGATTCAGAGATTTAATCAGATTTATTCTTTGCTTTATTTCTTCTACCTCTGTCAGACTAAATAAAAAGTTATAAATCTGACATTTTTAGACTGCAGTACCTCAGGTATGGCCATAAATCCCCATTTAGTTATTTAGTGAAAAATAACTCAACTGTGAATGGTGTTGCACTCATTCAAAACTCTTGTTTACTTCCACCTCTTCTGTTAGAGAAGATGAATTTCTTATTTTTAATGATCAGATCTTGATATTCAAGTATGCCTCATTTCCATGGGCCAAATTCACCAATGTCAGATGTAAGAGCAGCACTCTTCATTTACAGAATAAAGCTGGATCTGCCAGTGAAATGTATCTAACTTAGGAAACATGAACACTAACCTTTTTTTCACATACTGTTCAGGCCCAATCTGTCTTCTTGTAGATTTTAATTTTAAACTTATCTGGGTTTTGTTTAGTTTTGTTTTTCCTTGGGTTGTTTTTGTATTTTTTTGTAGTTTAGTGGCTTTGTTTAGTTTTTGCCTTTTTTTTCTTTAATTCCTTCATTCCTTACAGCCCCTAGAGGTTTAGATTCATAACAGATAAGACCACAAACAGTATATCAGGGACCTACAGACTCTAAAACTAAAGGAAAAAGAATGTTATGGTAAACAAAACAAAACAAAAAAGAGCTGGACTAGAAACTTGTATGCATCAGGATATAGCCAGCATTTCTGTACCATTTATAGTCCATATCCTTGCTTATGGCAACATGAAAAGGGCCATTTCATATTAAAATAACATTGAGGTAAAGTCTGAAGAATAAAGTTTCAAGCAGTTAGCTCCTGCTGCATATGCATCAGCAAAAAGAAGAAAAGAAAAAAAAAAATACAGATAAAGTATTCTTAATGCATCCAGGGTCAAAAGGAAGTACTTATTCACATAACACATAATTAAATTGTGGAAATCATGGCCACAGGATGTTGCAAAGGCCAAAAGGATAAATGAGTTAAAAAAATAATTAGGCAAATGATTAGAAAAAAAAAAATCCATTAAGGGCCATTAAGCACAAAGATGTGCATGCAGCCTCTGGCTCAGGAAATCTTGATGCCACAGATTGTCTTAAAATGAGAAAATATACTCAGAGAATGCTCTACAGTTAGCCTTTTACAAAACTCCTTTCCTAAGCACTTTTACTGACTACTCTCTAAGGCAAGTGACTATATAACTTAACTAGCACAGCTGTTCTCTTATCATTATGCAGTAACTTGATATGTATACAGCCTAAATAACTCAAGTGGCAAAAAAAAAATCTCTTTCATGCTAAAATTTTAGTATCATATTTATATTAATTTTTGTATTATTTTACAGGACAACACTTGTGATTTATTTTCAAGGAGATTACCTTGAAATTTGCATATTACAATATTTAAAAAAGAGATAGTTCTTCTAGAAAGGGAAGAAGATATTTGGACCATGACATAGCTGTTGCATAAACTTAGATATTAACGTAATCACAGAATGGTTTGTGTTGGAAAGGATGTTAAAGATCACCTAGTTCCAACCCTCCCTGCCATGACCAGGGATACCTTCCACTAGACCAGGTCACTCAAAGCCCAGGACTCAATCTGGTCTTGAACACATCCAGTGCTGGGGCATCTATGATCTCCCTGGGCAACCTGTTACAGTGTCTCACCACCCTCAGAGTGAAAAAATTGTCCTAATTTCTAATGTGAATCTATCACCTTCCAGTTTACATTCACATTTCTAATGTGACTCTACTCCTCTTCCTATTCTGCACTCATAGTCTGAGTTATAATTTCAGTCAGAATGACAGAAGTCAGTGTAATAGATTTCTGCTATAGTTGTATCCTCTCTCTATATATATGTATATGTGAATGTATCAGTGTATATGCAGAGACAGAAAGAGGGATATATATGTACATAAATATATAAATCTTGACAACATTCTAAAGCAGCTCATTGTACTAGTATTGCTTGGAATTTTTATTTATTTTTTTAGGAATCATACTGCATATTAATTTAAGTGTGGAAATGTCAGTGGCCAGATTACTGAGGTATATGTATTTAGATTGCAATTAATTACATTTCTACTCTAAGAAGCCCAAACCATCACTTTTATGTGCTTTGTTTTTCTCTGAACCAAGATGGTAAGCATCAGGAAAGGATTCTGGGTGCTTGACATATTAAGCTTTCTTTTATGGAGTGCTTTCAAAGACAGAATACTGATTGTATAATCTAACTTGATATTATTGTCCTTATGGTATCTATTCAGTAAGATTTACATATGTTATTGCCCACCACATATTTACACTAATGTAACTATTCCTCCTTGTTTATGGTCCTCATAACTGCAGAGGTTCTTGCTCTTCTATTATTAAAATTTTAGTCTGTGGTTCAGTGGGTATTCAGGCTGGAGCCCATTTTACAATACAAGATCATGGCCACTCCCTGAGAGTGCTTACACTTGACAAAATGTGACATATGCATCAGGCAGGCATATGGGATGTGAAGTTGCTAGTGAGAAAGGCTAATGGAGTGTCTGCAGTTGTTAAATTAACCAAATACTGTGCTTTGAACTTGGCTGCATCAAGAGAAGTGTGGCCAGCAGATCAAGAGAAGTGATTCTGCCCCTCTACTCTGCTCTGGTGAGACCTCACCTGGAGTACTGCATCCAGTTCTGGAGCCCTCAGCACAGGAAAGACATGGAACTGATGAAGCAGGTCCAGAGAAGGCCACAGAGATGATCATAGGGTTGAAACACCTCTCTGTGAGGACAGGCTGAAGGAGCTGGGGTTGTTCAGCCTGGAGAAGAGAAGGCTCTGGGGCGATCTTATAGCCACTTTCCTGTGCCTGAAGGGGCTACAGGAAGGCCGGAGAGGGGCTGTTTCCAAGGCCTCTAGTGAAAGGATGAGGGGTAATGGGTTTAAATTAGAGAAGAGGAGATTTAGACTGGATCTCAGGAAGAGTTCTTTACCTTGAGGGTGGTGGATCAGTGGAACAGGCTCCCCAGGGAGGTGGTTGAGGCCCCATCCCTGGAGATATTCCAGATGAGGTTGGCCAAGGCTCTGAGCAGCCTGGTCTAGTTGAGGGTGTCCCTGCTCCCTGCAGGGGACTGCACTAGATGACCTTTGGAGGCCCCTTCCAGCCCTAACCATTCTATGATTCTATGATTCAATGGCAGTGTATAAGCAAACCTGAATATTTTAAATAGGAGGAATCTAAAGAGCTGCATGATAGTAACCTGCTTAACACCATTTGGATTTCTTTATTTCAGTAGTGGTTGGGATTGACTGAAGTTGGGTTGCACATTTTAAGACCTTCACTTTCTATTGGAAGAAAATGTACAAGAAAAAGGAAACAGTGCTATGCCAAAGATGTAGCAGTGTTTCTACCCTGAGTGGCCATAATAGCTGTGGTACTGTCATGCTTGGATCAAGCCTAAGAAAGGGTGAATTTCTTCTGGACTGAAAAGGCACATCATAGATTTAAAATACAAAATTGCTATTTGTAGGGAATGTCATTTCCACTACTGCATGGGGATAGCTTGGGCATTGCTGAGCATCCTCAAATGGACTTCAAATGCAATTGCCTTGCATTTCACAGATTATAAACTCATTTATATTAGATGCCAAATCTGTAGTAATTTGGTTAGCTTTATTAGCAGCTACTGGTTTAGAATGAAAAGAAAAACCAACAATTCAAACCACTCAAAGTCACAGGGACTTTTTCATATACTAACTTAGATTCTATTTCTGTAACTTAACTTTGCTGTTCAGTGATGAACATACTCTGGGTGTGGAAATGTAGATGCCATGTTTTCAATTCGTTTTATATAAATTATTATATTCTATTAATCCTGATATGTGGCACCAAAGATAGATGGAAATTATAATAAACCATTTATTGTTGTTTGTTTTTTGTGTTGTTTTGGGGTTTCTTTCCCCTAAACTATCACTAGAGATGCAGCTGTAGTCAGAGTTGGAGGCCTGTTTGGTCCACTCAAAGGGAGGTTGCAGATGCAGCAACTTTGCACACTTCTTTTAAAATAGTGTTAATCCGGGAAGGCTCAGTGCCTCTCTCAGCAGATCACTTTTATTTGTGTTACTACTGATGAGAAGGTAGGCATAAATTTAGTAGGACACACATTACTGGACTGCTGTTATTAAGTACTGATATAATACAAACCCTGCTTTCTAGAAATGTGTTTTCACCAGCTGTCAGCAGAATGACAACTCCTGTTACATATACTATGGAGAACTTTGTTTTTCTTGATCCAGCTGCAGACTGCATTTTCTTAAGACAACTGTTAACTTGAAAGCCAGTGAATGTGGGAAAGTGGGTAAGTCTCTAAGGAGAGAGCAGGTACTACATTTTGAAAAGGATTCATGTTTGGGTACATTTAGCCATGCTCTTCTTGGTCCAAATGAGTGTAAGGTGACCCAAGTGTTAGTGGTGTCCAAAGCAGGGGAATCCATCCTGACTTCTGTCCTCTATTCCCCAGCTCTGTGCTCACATATCCCCAGCACAAAAGGAAAGTTCCTATATCAGCTGCATGCCCTTCTCCATTACAGCTACCTCTAACACTGATTTAGCTGCCACATGAAAGCTGACCTTCATATGGTAGCTTCCACAGTTTCTGGCACGTTTGGAAGTCACTACTGAGATGATCTGACCCACAGCAGTATCCGTAATTGCTACATGTAGGAGGCTGACTGACCATCTCCTCTGATGCAAGAACACAGCCAGCCACACAAAATACTGCAATTGCTGGCTTACACTTAGCCTCATCTATTGCAGCCTGAAGTGCCAGCATGAAAAGACATGCTCAGTCACTGGCTCTGACTCCTTGTTGGACATACCATGCAGGCAGACAGATGGGCTGATGTCCAGGGAGACTCAGATATGTGGTGCTCTATTTTTGCTATGGAAATCTCCCCATATCCAACAGACTCAAGAAGGTAATGATTCAGATCCTCATACTTTCAAGTGACAACTCAGATCCTCATCTTTTGTCCACTTATTTCATACATGGGTAACATCTAGGGAGCTAAACTATAGATTTATTTTAAAATGTCTGGTTATTTGAAATTATTCAAGAAAAACAATACAAGAGAATTCCAATTGAGCCACACCGTTATGAAATTCCTTTGATGAACTGTCTATGGAGAAAAGATCTGCCTTATTCCTTTTTCATTATCTTGCTGAATATGAAGAAATAATTCCCAAAGAATTAATTTTCAGCCTTGAAATTATCAGCCTTAATTTTCAGCAGTATGTATACATGGTATAAAAAATAAGCTGTTTAAAAAGTTTAAAGATGCACTCAAGGTTCAAAAATCTTAAATGCCTGAACCAGAAATCTCTTATTCCAGTAACAGAGAACTGGCATATGAGAGTAAACCAAAAGAGTAACCACATTTTTCTGCTATGAAAACAAAAACTCTTATAAAATTACCATAATTTTCATAGGAAGATAAAATAATTTTAAATATTTTCAGTTACCATAACACCAAACAAAACTGCTATAAGAAATCTTAGAAGAAACAAATTCCCCAAAGAATCAGAACTAAATACAAATCTAAAGCTTAATCCATTTTTGTATACTGTTGCTTAGTGTACCAACATTTCTGTGACACAAGTAATTATCATTTGATCTCTGTTTAAAACATTTTCTTAATCATCTCTCAGTACGGGCATCCAGTATGCTAGTAGTACACCTTTACTTCTGACTTCTGAGTTTTCCAGAACTTAGAAGTTTTCTTGGCTTTTTCTTTATTAAAGCTCATTAAAGTATTATGAGAGACTGTTCCTTTGAAAAATCTATCTTATGTACAAATCTTTATGATTGTCATTTTAGCAATTTTTTTTTTTTTTTTTTTTTTTTTTTTTTTGGTTGCTCAGTCCTATCTCTGAGTTCAACAAAACATTTTTAAGCACATTGCTCTTCAGTGCAGTTTTAGTCTAATAAAAATCTAGGACAAAAGATGGTTGTGTTACTTCGGTCAAAGTAGATACTAGTGGAAGCATTCACTCTGAATCTGAAAGCAGACAAATCACAGGCAGAGAGGATGCTCAAATAAAAAAAAAAAGTAATATAGTTTTTAATTTCATTAATACCCTTGAGGATAGAGCATTTCAATGACCCAGATAGGCTAAGAAATGGAGGTCTAAAATATTTTATTGATTTACTTATATTTATAGATCAATTGTATACAAAGTTCTTTGTCCACTAACTGCTTCACTGAAACAAGTAAATGTTGGGTTTTTTAGACTTTGGTGCCCATCTTCAAATTAAATTGATTTCATATATACTTAATTCATATATCTTGAAATACTTTTTTTCTTTGTAGATGAAACTGCATTTTAAAAATGGAGCAGACATAGAGAAAAAACTTTACAGAAGTTGCTTATGGTATCAGTAATCTCTAAAGAGATCTATTAAAATCATATAATTCAAATAAAAGAAAAAAAGGTCTGTACTGCCTTTCTTTTTACTTTTTTTTTTTTTAATAAAAGAATGGATCCATCTCCTTAGTATTACATCAGAGCAGAATTCTATCAAAATTAATAGATACACTACCTTGCTCCAGATACCATTTTCAGTGACAAAAAAAATTCTACATTTCTAGTAATCTGAGGAAAGAAGAGGACTATATTTACAGAAATGAGAAGCCATGTTTTGGCATACAGATTTTCTACTCTCTGTAGCAGCATACCAGGTGGCAATACACAGAGGATGTATCAACTGTTGCTAAAGAAGACCAAAGCAAAATCCAGATTTAAATCTCAAACACTTCAGATACATTAATGCAGGAATGCAGGTGACTAAGGAGTGTTTCACTCAATGACTGAGTTAACCATGTTTTAACTCAAACTTTCTAGCAAAATAAATTGACTCATAGGCCACATCTTAATAAGCTGAAGAAGGAAAAGTGAGAAGGCTGTTCTAACACTCTGATGACATGCAAGAACTGTGGAAAACAAGTAGCATGTTTCAAATGCATCATAGTGTAACAGAAATTATTTGCTAAATAAAGAGTAAAGCAGGTATAATGTCTCATTATTTCTTTTATAAGATTCAGTTTTCATCATACTTAGGACTTGCACCATTTGCATACTTTAGCTCTTACAGAGTTTTATGGAAATTTTAAGCATACAAGAATGTAGGGTCAAACTTTCAACTTAAAATGAACCTCATAATAAAACAGTAATTTAGAATTTGCATCAATAGAAATCAAGACCATTTGTTCTGGAAATTTGTGTGCTCATTGAAATTCACTGAAATAATCAACGAAATCACTGACCACCAACTATTCACGAATGCTCCAGCTTTTCCATACATCAAAAAGAAACCACACCATGAAAGTCTCAAAACTCAAGCAAAGCCAAGGACCTGGTTTGTGGTTTTCTCATTAATCAGAAATGAAGTCCAGATCCATAAATCTTTCAGGAAATTTAGGCCAAGTTTTGACTGAATTTTGGAAAATCACAGTTTTAATGAAAACTCTATGCAAATGATATTTTTTACATTCTCATTTTTGGACAATATTTAAATACTAACCTTGCAATAAAATTAAAGGAGCTTGTAATAAAATATAAGACTTATTGAACATCTTAATTCTCAAACATATATTTGCACACGCACATTCTATTTGCTGTTTCAACAGTGAAATGTTTAGAAGATTACTTTTTCCTTTCAGTACAAAGACAGAGAATAATGTTTAAGAAAGAGAAAAAAAGAATTCTAGCTTTTTTTTTTCTTTCATAAATAAAGACATTATTGCAATGGGATGGGACTAGAACATTATTTAAAATATTTTGGACATTTTTAATCCTTTAAACATGCTTCTGTGAACCCAGACTTTTCCCAAAGCAACTCCGAAATGCTTTTTTTTTGCAGCAGAACCTATATGGGAATCTCTTTTATCAGAAAAATAATTAGATTTCAAAATTTTTATAGGACTACCTGGGGACAAAATTTAGAAACATGCAACCTAGTGTTACTGTACTTCCATAGAGGTAGAGAAATAACTTTGGCATAGGTCTTTCACTTCCAGGAAAATGATGAGTTATTGACTATATCTTTCTTTCTCAACATCTTACAGGCAAACTTTCCCAATTAAAATTTATTGTAATGGGAACTTATCAGATGCAACTTAAGGAGGGACACAGCATAATCACTGAAAAGATCTTGATAGAGCTAGGCTATGGATAATGGCAGCACGTTGTTACTCACTAAAATGTAAATCTCAACTTCAAGTACCTATTATTTGAAAAAATAAAATATTTCTGACTTTGTCTAATAAGTTTGCAACTTAAAACCTGAATGGTAGTTAATTTTCTTCCTAGAAAAACTCTAACAAAGAAAACCAAACAAACTCAAAATCCCAAACCACTTCAAATTAAGCAATAGTAATGTTTTCCACTAATAGTGCTGATACATGTGTTCTCTCTCAGATAAACACGCTGCAGTAGATAATAAGAATTATATGTGTCCTTAACAGAGGAACAGTCTTTTTTTAGGTCATCTTTCTCACAGAAAAGCTATTTCATTTGCCAGTGCATTTGTACTTGTCTTGTATCTCCTTATATTAGATGATTATATATGTACGTGGGCCTGAATATCTTGTTTGTTTTCACTTCTATGCAGCTCACACAAAGAGTGGCACTGTTGATACTCAATGAACCAGCCACTAAATTTGTCCTCCACAATGAGCCTAAGATCAATAACTAATTTTGAAAACTGATTAGTTTGCAGCAGGGAAGTAGACACAGTCCGAATCTTGCCAGAGGATATAATCAGCCAGTAAATAGCAATATTAGTGCTGTAGGTAATAGGCTGGGAACAGCAGAGGAATGGAGTATGGCCCAACTGTCCAAAAGAAAGGCCCTGACATAAAGGCCAATTCAAATTCTCTCTTTTTTCTTTTATGCCATATGACTTGTAAACTGAACTTTATATTTCAATTTTCTTTTTTTTTTTTTTTTATGTGTTGGAAGAAAGCTTATTTTATCACATTCCATGCTTGGTGACTAAGAACTGTTTGTAAATGCATCCTAATAAAGCTTGCAAGTGCAGCCTTGGGTGATTATTAAAGAGCTACAGACATTTTTACAGATCTTTGCTGGTTGTGAACCCCAGATGTTTCCAACATGAAAAATGTTATGTTCTAACAGTTAATGTTGTATCACCAGCCATTCAGAAGATGTATCTTCTTATTATAGCTGAAATGTTGCTATGGTGATAATTGTAAAACTGTGACCTAGAAGGAAGAAAACAAATGTATTTGGCACAAAAGAGTGTAGGCAGTGTATCAATTAAGTGAATGAATGGGAAGGTAACAAAAAAGGTAATAGAAAATTAAAAAAATATGCACAAATCTTGGATACCTTTTGATATACTGCAACTAGCACTTCCTTTTATTTTCATATGGAATGCATTCTCAGTTATCTTTGTGGACAGATATTGTCCTGTCTACACACAGATTAATGTCAGTATTACATAAAAAAACAAGGCTTTTCCTTTTCCATAAAGCCCATACCTAAAAAGCATCCCTACCCAAGACCTGCTCACATATTTCCCTTTCAAAGAACCCATGGATTCTTTGAACACACGGTTTTTATAAGTAACATTTTGTATTTTGTGTTTCGGTACTGAAGACAAGTTGAGCATGAGAGCAGATACAAATAACTATAGTTTGAACCAGCGAGCAGTAAGGAACTTAAAGGATCAGAATAGAAATAGACTTCATGAGAGTCTGGCCTTGGATTATTTGGGGAACAGTCTATTCTTGGGAAGATCACGAATCTGAATTTCTGCTGAGAGGAGGAGCAGTAAATCGGCTCAGGCTTCTCACGGGACTCGCACGGCCTTTGGGGCCTGAATCACCGAAGGACCCGAGTCCTCTGCAGCCTCTGCTGGCAGGCTGCTCATCACCTTGAGATAGTTTTTCTCTTTGTCTGTTCATCCATTTCATCATTTGTGCAATGGGAATAACAGCACTGACCCTTTTTACAAAGAGCTTTTTCAGATCGATGGTGAGGCATGCTGTTATTTTCTAAGCGCGTAAGCAGTCATATATGGGAAAAAAGCAGTGACTCCCATTATGAGGGTAATGATCAAATATCCCATCTTAAGTCAACTACTATTGCTGCAGCAAACTGCAAATGGTTTCCAGCTTGCAAGCAAAGAAAATTTCTGGTATGTGCTAGACATAATCATTCATCCCAATCAGCTTGATTAGACTAGAAACAAACAACAGGAAATCATTTATCCGCATGCACATCAGCCCCATTTCAGGGGTCTTTGTCACTGGAAAAAAGAGTGAAGCTCGGTCACTTGCCCTTAAATATATATTCTCTATTGTTCTTTCCTAGATAGCAGGGAAGGAAGGAAACAGAGTAGACTGCATTTCTTATGTGTATGTGTTGCAACAGCATGCGATGTGCTTAGAAATAAATAGTACGACAAAGGGCAAAATTATGGAAAAAACTGTCACACTGCAAATCTCTTGATGTTTGCAGGTAAAAAGCTAATGTCTTTCTGCAAGTTAGGCATTAGTCAAAGCACTATCAAGATAAAGGCATTCAAGTGATCTTTTCAAGCAGTGTTAGCCATCCTGGAGCTCTGCACTTCACTCAGACTGGAAAGTAGCCAACAGCATGGCTTGAAATCTGTTAGCTTATGTCTTGAGGGATTTTTTCCAGCTGTATTAAAGAATTAAGACTGAGCTCCCCAACTCTCACTGCGCTGCCTGCATGCTGATCTGGGGCAAGAAAGGAAACAGAGGCATGGTGAGGTAAAGGGATTAATCCAAGGTCAGATTTAAAGTTAAATGGAGGATTTAGGCATAGATGCTTGCTGCTTGATTATGTTGAAGTCAGAGAAAACAGTGAAGCCCTTTTATTTTAACTTCAAAGAAATACAACTGTTTTGCACATGGAAGTGCAACAGCATGCTATTGTGGAACGTTTTACATCAAGGCAAACCACAACTGTGACTCAGACCAAAACCTCTCACGTTAAATTTGTCCTAAACTTTGTTTCTCCACAAATATATACCTGGTTAACTAGACTTAGACTGAATAATAATAATAAAAATATCTAGGAAATAAATAAAAAACACCAGATGAAAAGGTAAAAATAAACAGAAAGCAAGCAAGCATAGCTGGAACAAACACCTCCAGAGGCGTACATTGCCTAACAATTTGAATCAGATTGTGTTTTGTCCTTTTTATCGGATTTTTTTTTCTCCTTCTTACTAGCTAAACCAGTGCTAGTGATAGGCATGAAGAGAAACTGTATGAGGGAGAAAATAGGTCAAAAAAGGTCAAAATAATTGTATTACTGTGCCAGTGCAAAGAATTCTTGACTAGATGGCAAAAACTAAAGGTCATTTAATAAATATGGTTTTCATTTTCTTAATGGAAAAGCTAAAGAAATGTAAAGAATCTGATGCAACTATAAGCCAGAAGGATTAGTTTGATTTTTTTTTTCACAAAAATGAGGAAAAACTACACACGAATATTCTGGTTTAGCTGTATTAGGCAAAAAAAACCATTCTAGTGTGTTAAAAACAAAACAAAGCTATACCCCAGAACATTTATATTTGCACAGTCTCTGATAGAATAAATACAAACCCACTCAGTATATATTCAAAACCAGTTGTCCTGCCCCACTAGATTTGTCACTCTGATCCCTGTCCTCCCTCCAGTGCTGTTAGTGAAGGTATCTTGTGCAGTCTTGACAACTGCAGCCATTTACCAGCCCTTTCTTGCTTCAATTGGGTCTTCTGAGAGGAGAGGGCTAAGATAACCTCTATGTATATACCTAGCAAGAGACTAAAACTCAAGGAATACACAACTCAACAGATAAATTACAAGAAACTAACGTGAATAATGACCTGCCAGTAGTAAAGTTTCAGTGGACACATGATTCATGAAGGCTGGTATGTCAGTATGCAATGGATGCTCCTTTTAGGTAGCTTCCTTTGTCCTTTGGGTGAAATGCAATGGAAAATAAACATACCACCATTTTCAAATTGCATTCTATGAAACACCCTCCTTAATACGTCTTTTGGCAATCCTGAATTCCCATTCAGGCTACCAGATACATTAGTTATAGCTTTTATATACCCTCTGAGTTAAAAAGAAACAACAAAACAACAACCAATACATAACCAGGACAGTACAGTAAAACTTAGGGGTTTTTGGAGAGCAGTGGTGGTGAGGACCTGCTGTAAACCAGTATCCTAACCTTATCTGGTTTTGTGATGTCCAAGGACAGCACTCTGTTCTGACTCAGTCTGAATAGAAATTAATGTTTTGACAGCTAAAAGAGCAAAGAATAAAATGAAGACTAGACTGTTTAAAAAACCAATGAGCTGTTTCATAAAGATTGCCCTCATTTTCCTGTAGAAATGTCTGTTATTTGCAGTATCATGGAAGATGCAAATGTCATTGTGGTGATGTAGCCATGTGTGCTGGGATATCTATGTATTACTTTGTGTTGTCTGCACTGAAGAAGTACATCCACCATCATACCACAAAGCTTTACTACCTTAAAATCATTTCTGTAGTAACAACATAGGCATTCAGACTGAATGACTGTTACTTTGGAGTTTTGTCCCTTTGGCACGAGGCCTTTCTAAGGTAAGTCAGCCTGCCAGCCCCTCAAGCCTACTCCTCTCTTTTCTGGTCTGGCAACTCCCTTTCTTCTTCTTTTCCTTACAATGCCTCTGGGTATTTGCTGTATATGAAAAAATAACAGTCCAGTCAATAGTTGGGTCACAGATTTGCTTCTCAGGCCCCTTCAAGTCAGCAGCTACGATTCAGCTATAGCCTTTTTTTTTTGGAGCCGGGGGGAGCTCCTTGGAAGACTCCAGACCAGAACCATTGTCAAAACCAAGCTGTCAGTTCTCTTTTTTGTAACCCTGAGCTTCTCAGTGTGGGTTTGATTTCAGCAGACCCTGAAGCATTTGCACACAGGAGGATGAAGTACTTGAGAATAAGAAGCATGTACTCATGCATCTACAAGGACTGATGCTCCACAGAGTGTGTACACAGCAAGCAGTGAAAAGGTGCCTCAGAGTATGAATACTCAGTGAGACTCTAGGATAAAAAAATTATGTCGCGAATATGATTAAACAGAGGAGGAAGAAAGACACAAAAGCAGAATAAAACAGACCAGAAAGGGAGAGTAAAGGCACAGAGAGAGAAAATTAGGAGAATGGGAGAAAAAAGGAATTGTCAGACACACAAACTAGCTAAGCGTTAAGGGGAAGAATGAGAAAATCTTGTGGTGCTAGTTAAAACAAAATATAAAAGGGAAATGTGATGCCTAAACATGCAGTAATCTCCTTTTATCCAGTATATAGGAAACAGTCAGCCAATTAAAGTACATAAGTAGCCTCTGAAATATTTTACCTATTTTACACTTGAGAAAGCAGAAACAATGGGCTTATATAACTTGTTCAGGTCACATATTAAGTCTTGCAGTGAGCCAGACATGGCTCTCTGACCTACCTCCATGCAATACTTCTCCAGGGGAAGTAAAAGACATTTTCACTCCAACTTTTTCACTATTTGCAGCACTTAGGGTCCCATAAGGAACCATAAATCTTGGCAGTTCCTTGTTTAAAGTTTGCACACAAGTAAATTTAAACAGCTTGCAAAAAAAGCAACTGCCCTTGGTTTCATGGTCAGGAAAGCCCCACCATGTGTGATTTTTTTCTATGGCTTGACATTTAATGCATGCAGCTTTAGGTCTTTGGCATTATATAACTAGTGCAAGGGGTACAGCTAACAAATTTCCTCGTGTTACTGTTGAAACAAGCTATATGAAGCACAAAACTTTGATAATTACAACAGGCCAACACAATATCAAATTCCCAATAAACACACAAATAAGTTTCCTCTCAAGGTTCATCCACTTATTCTTTGATTTTTATCAGTCAAATAAATGGCTTGTCAGAAGAATGTAACATAGTCAATCCACATATGTGCTTATATGTTATGTACTGTCAGAAATTACTGATGTACAGTCTTGGCAGGAATGACAGTTATTATTAAACATCAGCTGACAGAGGCAAATTGCACCCATTTTAGTCAACTAGTAATGACCTGTAAAATTGGTTAAAACTGTAGGAAGAAAACAATCTGCCACCATGCAAATTAAAATAGCAAGTGACAACCCAGTGGAATACTGCATAACATTTTCTGAAAAACTCAGCAGAGAAAGAAAACCTGTGATCATTGACTGAAGGCACCAGTACATAGGAGGTGTATGAGACATGGTCTATGATATGTGGTGTATATGCATCCTTACTACCTGGGAAGTGAGGGTAAATTTTGCAACTATGACCTGAAATGGGCTAAATGTCTGTACAAGTGAATTATTTAAGATGTCACATTACATAGTTTATGCAGAACCAAATCTCCTCATGAAAGCAGCAATCCCTTACTTGACCTTCCATTTCTGAATGTCAATGCCATACAGAAAACTTACATCCATCCGACAGAACCAAGTGATCTTGACCCAGAAGAATATGGGATATGGGATTAGTTAGGTATATGAGCACAGACTTCTTTCTTTGAGAGCTTACAAATGACTAAAGGACAAAATAAGTAATTTTCTGAAGTTGGACAACCAGATTCTCTTTTGTTAAGGCTGCTTCATGCTAATGTCAGTGAACAGCACACCCTGTGCAAAAGGATTCTGTGGTTTCCTTAAGTTTTCTGTAATGGCTTTTCCTGACAGTGAAACCAGATCCTGCACTTCTTGACCTTGAATGAATTATTTGACCATGATTTGTCTGCAACTTAAATAGAACATTGAAAATGTGGATGATCCAGGGATTTAGCCGGTGGGCTAGGTTTACATTATATTTTGGCATGCAGAAGGAATGCATGTGTGCTGTTGATAGGCATTGCAATGGTATGAGTAAATTTTGACTTTTAGAAAGTTGTGCATTATAACTATAAATGTGTCACATTGCCAAGTCAAAAGTTGAGCACAAATATCTCAAAACACAGTTTATTACTGTATCTTACCTAAGATTTTCTATAATGATAAGGGACATAAACAACACAGTATCAACAGCTTGGAAGAATTCTTTTATGACCTCTTAAAAAAAAAAAAAACAAAAACAAAAACAAAACCACCCTCAAAGCTGCATGGTTATAGACTGTTTCTTTCTCCTTTTTTTCAGAGTATATAATATTTTTGGTAAAGCCAGGAAGCCTTCCATTCACTGTCAGGGAAAGTAGTAAGTAATAGTGAGAATACAGGACAAAATGATTGACAGTTCTAACTGTAAACACAGATTTTTTTTCCAACTAGAGAGTAGTGCTTCTTGCTGAAGATGCTGATAAAGCTTCTGCCACGGATAGTGATGAGTGGTGTGCAATGTCAGCTTGAGATAAGGAGGTTATAACACTGTGCAAAGGAATCTCCTGAACATGGATCCCATGGCACCAAAGCAGCATTTAACAGTACAGACCTTCCTGACACACTGTTTGTGGCTCTTACTTTGGTGATGTGCTGCTACATTTTCTTCCTTCTCCATAACCCAATATGCACAAATCACCACATCTTCTTGTAATTTTAAGGCACAGTAATAGGGGAGAGGAAGGCACCACGTCTGTTAGGGATCTACATTAAAAGGATCCCTTGGACAAGACACCTGCTAGAATCACCTCACAACTGGGGCTCCACTGTTGTGTATGCTCCAGTCAATCTATCACAGATTGTGTGGATGAACAAGCACCTCCAGAAAATTAAGTCTTGTGTATCAAGGAGCAAAGAAGAGAAAATGACTGACCATGGCCACCACTGCAGAATATACTTTGTGCCTGAAATGGACAGTTTACTTGAGGGTTTAATCTGTGCATAGCACAAGTCACGGCTTCACATACTTACCCTTAAACCAGTGACTCTCATTTTCATTGACCTTTTCTGGATAAAAAAATACTTCCTGACCATTGCCATGATGATGTGGGGTACCATCACGTGCACATGCCTTTTTTATCTCATGGAGGTTAAAAGCAAAGTCCTTGTGAGAGAACTTATTACCAATGAAACTGAATATGGAAGGATTAAGGGTGGTAAAGAATCTGATAAGTAAGCATGTCATGCTTCCACATTGTTTGCAACAGGAAAAACATCACATATAATGAATTTTGCTTTCCAGTTTGTTTTTTTTTTTTTTAGTGTAGATTTTGGGAGTAGTCCAAGTTGTGAAAGTTAGTCATATTCAACTTGAAGTATACCTGCAAACCTGCAAATATTAGGATTTATTGGCCTGGCTCAAGCTCACTTTTACACCTAAGTACAGCCTGAAGTAAGTTTAGATATTACAGTATTTTACAGATTCTTATAATAGATATGACCAAATTACTTATTTTCAAAGTTGCCCTCAAGTAAATGTGCTCCTTTTAGTTCCACACTTGTCTCAGAGTCAGGCTTTACTTGGATCAACAGTTTTCACCCTGACTTTCAGTGACTTAAAACAACGTGTTCTTCTTGTGAAATAAAATGCTCCAAGACAAAATTTACCACCCTGATTCCCCTATTTTTCCCTTGGGGGTATTTTTTATCATGCTGCTTCTTGAGCATGTTTGCAAGGTTAAGTCAGAAACCTGTGAAAACAAATATTTCCAGTAGAAATATTATTCTAATCTCAAATATAGTGTCACAGTTGAAACTGCTGTAATACGATAACATTTTTTGTGATAAAACTACTTTGTAGATCTATGTAACCCCAACACTTAATGATTTCTGATGTCTGGAAGGTATTAGACTATGGTTGTAATAATCTCTATAATTGTAACAGTTCATGCTAGCTAGACTGCACATCTATTCTTCATCTGTCCTTAAACTAATTTGTTCTATGTATGAATATATCACACTCATCAATTTAAAGTGCCATCCTTTGGCTATGCAGGTCATTAAGGAGTATACATTATGTATGAGTCAAACACACCAAACTCACAGAAATGCTTTTTAGCAATGTGCAAAAGAGATGCTTTCCGTTAGAGTTTTAAAGTTATTATTCTAATCAAAACCCAAGTCACAGCTACAACTAACCAGCAATCAATTACTTCTCTCCATACATAATGCCTTGGATTATGAGAGCTATTCTGTGGCGCTCTGCTGAATTCTAAAAATATCAATACATTCCTTAAAAAACACAAACAAACAAACAAAAAACCCAACTTGAAAATCAGGGGATAATAAGTTTTCTCACTCACTGCTGCCCATAAAGTTTTCATTGCAATTAGTGCAGTGCTGGAGTCTTAAAATTCTTTTTGTGAAGGGGAGATTGCACTTAATATAATTCAGCTATGCATGCATCTAGAGAAACAACAACGAGATCCTACTGTCCAAATGTGTCTAGTCATAGGTCTGATAAAGCAAGAAACTCTAAGGTAATGATTTCTTGCAGGACATGAGTCCCATCTGAAGTTTCAAGGCTGTATTTGGAAAAAAACTTCAAAGAGGCTGAGGACTGTGGAGAAGACCAAGCAGTGCTGTTTAGAGGGCTCACAGTGTTAAACCTGTACCAAAATGGTGCTCAGATATCAACAACAGTTGATCCCTATCTGATTGATATCTTGTAGCAGACAGGAAATCAAATGCCTGCCTCGGTTATATTCCTAGCAGATGGACAGTCAACACCAAAGTAACACATAACACAGAGACATCAGTCCTCTGGGGAGCCTCAGAGTCTAACTGGATTGTAAAATGAACCCCTTTATTTTCAGTATCTTTGTCCAGGGGCCTTTGAAAATTTTACATGCAGTTTTGCCCAGACTTCATTTGTTCTTGGTCATATTTGTGTTCACTTGTAAGATATCCTCCTTCTTTCAGTCTGAATATGTAGATGAGCAACCAGAACTATCTGTGTAACACTGATCCCATGAAACAGAGAAATGAAATTTTTGCTTTCCTCACCATCTTTCTGGATTGTGCATGCTCAACGTTACTGAATAGGAGGATGCACATAAACAAGATAAAGTAAACTATTTCCTGCCAGAACAAGAGGAGTGTCTCTTTGGGGACAACATCTCCAGCAGTGATTAAGTGCCAATCACTTCCTTCCCACAGTTAGGTACAAAGAGCAAAACCTAGCCCTTACTAAATTAAAGAGGTTGACAGCACAGAATTCATTTTGCATATAGAAGCTGTTAAAAGAAAGAGAGAGAAATAGGTGTGAGCATATGTTGTATGGGAGAGGGGAAGGTGTGCATGGTACAAGACAACCACGCCCTTTCGTTTTTCAGGCAGGTAATGCATAAATATATATATCTCATTAATTTTTTCCACTTTTTCACAACCACACAAAACAAACTCTTGAGGAAAGCCATTAGTGTGTCTAAGGTTTACAAAAAATCCCAGACATTACTATGGAATCCTTTTAAAATTGTGTCAAAAGTTCAGTTGCCAAGATATATATATACTTTGTATTTTTCTCAGCAAAAGTATGTTTTGCCATTGTATATACCTCTGGCCAGGAAACTAAGGCAATGAGTCATTCAGATATCATATATACTTGCTTTCATATATTGGTATGCATATAGAGTTCATTTCTTTGAGTGCTATCTTAATAGTGCCTTTATTTTTTTTTTTAACCTTACAGAACAGAAAGAACCAAAAAATGGTATCTAATGAATTAACTCCCAATCAGACTAGTTTTACCTAAATTATCACATCATAATCATCACTGAGAAGTTAGTCTTTGAGTCTCTAATTCAATGGGATGCTTACTACCTTTCCCCATCAAAACATGAGATGAGATCTAGAAAAACAGGGGTCTGGGAAAAGAAGCTGGAAACACAATCATTTAGCTTACTTTATTTTGCACAGGTGCTAGGTTATCCCTAGAAAAAAAAAGAATTAGTACAGATCTTTGTAATAAAGTAACTTGAATAGTATTTCTGTTAGATAAAAGGAGGTGGGTAAGTTTTTGATGACAAGCTCAGTTGGAAATGAAAGATAAATTTGGGTATTTGTAGGCACTAAGTTCATTCTGAGCAAACGCCTAGTGTTTTTCTTAGGAAAAAAAATTGGCTCAGATTTCTAAGGATTTGTTTTGCTTTTACAAAGGTGGTGTCAGCATAAGTGAACACATTAAAAATGCATTCAGATTACTTCCTCTAGTCTTCCCCATCCCAGCTAATTTTACATTCATTTGCTAATTTGGAAACAGAGACGCATACCAAAGGAATGCTGGAGGCAATAATGAAGGCTGCAAATGTTTCATTAGTTACTGTTCTGATTTCTGAAATAGAGGGAAACAGCCACTATTAACAAATGGTGGAAGGAATAATATGAATAGAGAAAAAAGACAAAAAGATCAAGGCTGGTTCTTGGAGAGGTAGATACTACCTGTATCTACAGGCATATGTTAAACAGAAAGCCTTTCACAATATGAAGTGTGCTGCAAATCTGACATCAGAATCAGATGCTCGAGGTTCCTGCTTGAGAAATTATGTTTGCTACCAAGTATTTGTGATACAGTCAAAATGTAGTTAGTGTAAAACCTTTTTCTCCATACAGTAGTCTGATTAAAAGAAAGATACAAAATTTTTGAGATGCAGGAAGGCCAAACCAGCAATGAGTGGTAGCAGACTTACCTCAGAATGGATGCTCTTTTCATCAATATCTGATTAAATAATTTAACATGTTCCATTAAAAGGAAAAAAACCCAACCAAAAAAACCCAACCCCAAAGTAATTTTTAAGCTAAGGGAGTAACACAAAGCTTAAGTAAAACCTCAGGTATCTTAAAACTTCTAAATGTCATCCCAAGTTTAAGATTGATTTGAGCAAACAGCTTAAAATTGAAAATGGCCTATATTAGTGTACTATAGAATAGACTACTATGATTTGTTTTCAATGTCCATGTGGGATAGATTTGGTTTGGAAAAAGGTCCCTCAAGCTGAAAGCAATGTTTCCCGATGTCATGATACTGGTAATGTGCCATAAAAATGATTTAACAGTTGGGATCAATGTACTGCAATCTACCAAGACAATAAAACAGCCCATATGGTATCCCATTATCATAGGATTCTATTAAGAAAATGGAAAAAAAAAGCCAACAAAACAAAACTCATATATAAACTATTTGGATTCTGTATAGAAGAAAGATTTCAACAAGCTAGTACATTTTAACAGTCTAGAAAAGATCAATATGGTGCCACAGCCCTCATGGCTTTCAGTTGTCTAGATGCTAGCAGAATGTTCTGGCTGTGTACCTGAAAACTGCACATGAGCACAAAGCTCATGTACGTGAGGAGGAGTGGCAGAGACAACTGATGAACTGACCACAACCCCCATTTCTGCTCTCCCTGTGCTGCTGGGAGGAGGTAGAAAATCAGAAGTCAAGTTGAGCCCAAGAAGAAAGGAAGAGTGGGGAGGAGTTTTGAGATTTGTTTTTATTTTTCATTATCCTACTCGGTTTTGATTGGTAATAGTTTTTCCCCAAGTTGACTCTGGTTTGCTTATGATAGTAATTGCCAAGTGATCTCTCTTTGTCCTTATTTCAACCCATGAGCTTTTCATTTTATTTTCTCCCGTCCATCTGAGAAGGGGAGTGATAAAGCAGCTATGATGGGCACGTAGCTTACAGCCAGAGTCAACCCACCACTCAATGTTTCTAATGGTGCCCAGGGGTTTTTATCTTTAAATTAATTGTATCTTAAAATGTGTATATGTATAGACTCAGTTTAGGAACAAAAAAATACAAAGCTTTCATTTGATCATTGATCTGTTCCATGTGTATGAAAAATTACAGGTTGACAACTGGGAAAAGAGCCACCTGCCCAGTTAAAATTCAGTGACTCCTCATGTCTCATTTGCTGTCAAAAAATACACTTATTCCTAAGAAAAGCATAGATGAAACAAATAAAGTAACATATTTCCTCAGAGTTCCTGTGAGAAATACATGGGCAACTTTCAAAGGGATTATTGTTATACTTTTTTTTTTTTCCTCACTTTTCCACTGGAAATGTGTACAACAGTATTTTTTCCTGTAGGGTAATTTTTCCCCAAAAGTAGTTTTTCATCCCTTTTTCCCTCTCTAATAGTTTTCATCCTCTTCAGGAGTGCTGGTCAGTGATTACCACCATCCAGACCCAACCAGACCAACTGTACCTGAGTTTTAGGTTTCTAGGAGTTAATGTTTGCTGACAGGTATAAAACTCATTCTCCAGAAATTATATGCCAGAATTGTTGGAAGTCCCAATGGGCAGCTCTCCAACCATACTGGTGCAGGGTGAAAATGGGTAGGATTGGTAGTAGCAGCATCGCATGGGGCACTGGAGGGTCCTTGTCAAGTGAGCAATGGTGGTGGCCCTCCAGCACACTCCCTCTCCAGACAGGGACAGCAGGCTCCCTGAGCCTCCAATGGAACACCACCCGCAGAAGACAACATAGGACTGAAGCCCAGATCGAGGTGTTTGGAGTAAGTTTCAAAACACATGGAACACAACCAATAAGCTGAACAAACCAGGTACCCTTTCTGTGCTGCCTGCCCATGAGTACTTGAAGAGGGGACTGGGCAATGCACATGTGCCTGATCAGGGTTCACACAAAGATTGGGGAGAGTGAAACAAAAGCACGTCTGTCGGCACCTGTCCCAAATATATCCATTATCAGTATTATAGTTGGTCCAAGTTGAGCAAGGGAAGTGTGTATGTTACACACCTCTCTTCTTCCCTGACAACTTAGTTTGCTGAAGACTCTTTTCAGCCTCTTTCAACTCAACATGCAGTGAATATTTACTACCTGTCAGGAGTCACCAACCTCCCCCAGATCTCTTTTTCACATGAAAATAAAAAACTACTGAAAATTGAAGAAAATCCAGTTGCCTAGGCAGTTTGTACTGGTTTCTTCAAATCGCTCCCCCATTACCACAGTGCAGAACGGAAACATGGAAAAGTCATTGCCATTGCACTCTGAAGGGCTCCTATTTCTTTAGCTCCCACAAGATTACTTATAGAAAGAATATACCAGAACTGTAATGCAATAAGCTATAATGTGAAACAACTGTAAGCACTTGAAGACCTTTAATACAGATGACACACTGGTCTTTTAAGAATTAAACCATAATTTATAGAAGAAACTATCAGATACATAGGACCTAAATGGCATCTAAGCACACAGCTTGCTTGCTTACTTGTAGGGTTATCAATCAATTTATTAAGAATTAATCTGCACCCCAGTGTTCTCCTAAAACTGCCTAATGTTTTGGCAAGCTACTTGAAAGGGTTCAGTAAGAATTTATACGAGCAGCTTGGAAACAGGGTTTTTTTTTCTGGCTCAACAAAGGGGATACTGTTTCCCCTCTGAACCTATCTCTGTTATAGTTTAACACAGTAATGGATAGCTTTGCCAAAAATCACAGTTTTTAACGGCCTTCAGCGAAACAGTAGATTTGTCTTTGCCTTCGTACTGTATCCTGCCTTTATGCTTCTAGAATTGCTCGTAATCTGCCTGGAAGTATCAAATGCTCTTGGCCTTGAGAACACAAACTTGTGCGCACAGTAAAAAGTACGGTTTGTAGAGTAACCACATTTTTCCATGCATGCAGAAAAGTAAGCAGGGCTGAAACTAAAGGATTTCATTTCAAGTATTTTCCAGCTCTTGACACAAAAATGGCAAGAAGGCCTGGGCAAATTTAGTATGTGGTATTCGTATTGCCTCTATAAAATGTGCTAAAGTTGCTTGAATGATGTCACTTGAGCAACACATCCAAGCTACAGATATTTTTGAACTCTGAGAACACTTAACACTTGGCACTGACCACAGATACGTTGGGGTGTGCAAGGCTGCACACATAAAATCAGCTTATAGCTATCTCAGGCCATTAGTAAACAATGCATGTCTTTGACTACAAACAGCAGAAAGTGGTATCACACATGTCACACAAAGTTACTGCAACTGTCTGGTTTCTGGTTTTCAAACATTTCACTTTGACAAAAGCAATCAATGAAACATCAAAGTGATATTTGGAAAACATGAACCCATACTTGTTTGGCATTAGGTTCAAGGAAAAACTAAACAGATAATGGTTATCAATTGTCTATCAGTTCCCAGGACTTTTTTTTTTCCTCCTGAGTTAATGTCTATGTACTCATTCAGACACACATAATTCATTTTAGAGTACCACAGAAATAGATTTATTAAGACCAGCTTATTTTGGACGCCACTCATGAGAAAGCTGCTGGGTATGGAACATGAATTTTTTCTCCATTTTGTGAAAAATCTCAGAGGGAAAGGAGCTTGGCCATTTCTTCAGCCAGCTTCATTGTTTTTTGCTGGAGTGACAACAGCCTCTAACACATCAAATGGAAATGGAGGACTTAACATTTCTAAAAAAAAATGCAGATAAAAACATTAAGAGTTGGAAGCCTTTCTTCCATTCATATTCTGTTAAATCAGTGGCATTCTGAGACTGAATCTACTTTGGGAATTTTACTATATTAAAACAGTTTTTGTAAATATCTATATATATATATTTAAATCATTATTT
>JAOEGS010015419.1:20139-38081 GCA_025447755.1 Corythornis vintsioides | reverse complement strand
CTCTACCAACTGGGCTAACAAGTCCCTTATCAGGTTATTAAGAAGAAAGTTCATTCGGTTCTTGACTGTAGGACTCCTGTTTATTAATATTTATTTTTTAGCTTAATTTTTTTGTTTTCTTTTAGCTTCACTTTAGTCTGTTTTTTTGAGGAGGGGTTTCATTATGATTTTTTTTTTTCTAGAAGTTTATAGTAAATAATTTCCCAGTTTTTCTTTATTAATTAAGCATGCTTATTTAGCCAATTTTATATTACCCACGACTGGAAAGAACATGCATATACATGTGAGAGGCTGCATGTAATTTTCAGATTTCCTAAATGACTTAAACCCTGCATTCTTTTAAAGATACTAAACATCCAGAGCAGATGATGGCACGGAGGAGGAGCTGTGGGTGCCCAGCCAGGGGCAGAGGATGGGTAAGGCAGCCCCTTTCTAAATGAGATAGCACAAACTTGCTCCCTAATACTCCAGTCTCAGACTTTGCCTTGAGTGAAAGTCTCCAGTGTGGGAAGTGAAAAACCCCAACAACTTCAATAATTAACCTCTCCTGCTGCAGCCTCACTGCCTTGGTTAAGGCACACCTCCCTCATCCGACTTGCTGACCTTTTGCACGCAGCAAGGTGAACTTTTTCTGGGCTTTAGGAATCCTTTCACTGTCTTCCAGTGTTGTTAAAATGTGGGGTACTCTGTTCAGTTCTGCAGTTTCCTCTCTCAACTAGCAAAGAAAAATAGGTACTGACATTCCACATCTTTGCAATGTGATGTTAGTAAGACCCAAACATATGCTCATTTGACCTTTTGATATCAGATGGAGCTAAAAATTCCCATCTTACCTCAAAATGAGCTATTTTCTGAATGGTGATGCTATCTCACATGCTGTAGAAGTTCTGTCTTCACAGGTGGAGGACAGGGAATGACACATACCACTTAGGAACTGGGGAAGTAAATATCAAGGATGAGGTCTGTGTATAAACTTGGGAACTGAACATTCATGACAGGATAATTGGGTTATATATATATATATTCAAATCTATCTATCTATCTATATATTCCAAGCTGATGATCAGCCCCAAATGAGCCAAGAATATATGTCTAAATACACAGAAGCAACCTCACCATCTCTATTTAAAAACATTGTACTAAAGCATCTGTGGTTTCTGAACCCTGAGCAAAGTGACATTGTTATCCAGTATTACTGCTTTGGGTACCCAAAGGCAGGTGACCCCCATAGTGCTGTCAGTCTAGTTTTACTTTCATTTTTTTTTCCATCCTTATCAAGAAAAGACGATTGAAAGTCACATTCCCATCTTGGTTCAAGCAAAATCCTGGTTGTTTGGATGCCTGTGTTATCTCAGCTGCCCTGCACAAGTTCTGCACCTTGATCCTTCCCTCTGAGAGCTACTGAGCAAGATGGGCAGACAAGAGGGTGCTGCAGGCAGGGACTGATGAAGATTATGGGTCTGAGGGCTGTGTGTTAGGAGTGGTACAAGAGCCAGGCACCCTCCACAGCACTGCCATGCTTTTGCTAACTGGCTAGCAGCACAGAGGAGATCCACTCCTGCTGCAGTGGATCTAGAGGAGAGGTAGCAGGAGTTTTGTTGGGCAGATGCTTCTTGCAATGCCTTCAGATGTGGTGGGAGGAGAGAGAATCCCTTACCTGCCCCTTCTTCCCAGGATGAAGGAAAAGAAAGCAGCACCTTTCCTTCTACCCCTCAGAGCTTGTACTGTGACTGATGGAGTATAGTGAAGGTGATGACAGAAATCCCAACCTAGGCTTTAGAGAGAAATGACCAGATGTGTGCTGAGGCTCAGGGAGCATCCACACTTCCATAGCACTGAGAGAGCAGCTGCCATAACACTCCTGGGAGTGTGATGGCTTCTTTTCAACTGACTGTAGAGCAGGTATGTGAGCCACAAGCAGAGCATGCAGCTTCTTGTCTAATCTGACTGCTCAGGCAGTGATTGCTGTGTGAATTGCATGACTAATGGCAGAAAGACATTCTGAACCAAGCCTTATTCAAGTATGAACTGGGTCCCAGAAGAAGTAACTATTGGCTTGGATGTTTTTGCTGTTGAAGTCATCATTAGATGGGTAGTTTCTTCAGCTGCTGCCCTGCCTCTCCAATTTATTTTGGTACCCACCTCTTGGTTTTTTCAGAACAGATCTTTTTGGTGTAACCTGCATCTGAGTGTTGAGGCAATGACAAAGTGGAAGTCAATGGTTCAGCAGTCATCATTAAAATATCACCATTGGCAACAGTAAATAGTAGAGTCAAAACCATCTCTCTATTAGAAAATAGACATGGAAATCACTGAGTAAAATCAAGGTTATTTTCTTTTTCATTTGAAGAAGAACCATGGTGTTTCAATACTCTGTGAGCAGTAGAAAATACTGAATTCCTAAGTAGTGACCACTGTTCTTTCTATTTCAACAACTATATCTTGTAAAATGATCACAGATTTCCATATCACCCACTAAAATGTCATATTTTTTATTTACTTTCTTGGAGAAAAAGCCAGTGCCCAGGCTTGAGCCCGAAATACATATTTTACATTACATAAGACTTCTGGTTCATATTTTATTTGCATAATATATTACATATAATCTTCTTTAATGCAGTGGCATTGTTATTTTCTGGTTTTATATGAGCACCAATAATTTAGGCATCTGAACTCTTCTTATGTTTCAGACAAAGCCTATAAATCATTATATCTGGCCAAGAATCTTTGCATATTCTATGCTTGTATATTGAATTTATGAGAAGATGTGTTAATAAGAATAGTAAGTGATGATAATAAGATTGTATACCACCACTAGCCATAGACACCAGACCAGCTCTCTATCCTAACAGCTTGCCTTTCAGAGTGGCCAATAGCAGCTGCTCAGTGTAACAGCCAAGTTCAGCAAGGAACTCCCAGAACAATGTTCTTGGTGGTTAGGAACTTCATGAGCTGGAAATTGCCTCCATACAACTATGCCTAATGGTCTGTGATGCACCTTCCTTCCATTCATTTCTTTTAACACGTTTATACCACCAAAACATCCTCTGGCAATGAGTTCCTCAGATTTAGTTACATGTAATGTGAAAAAGTTCTTCCTTCTGTTGTGTTAAACATGAGGACTGGTTAATTCCCTGCATGTCCTCTGTTCTGAGAAGCAGCAAGTAGTTGTTCATTAGTCACCTTCTCCAGGTCATTCACTGGCATCCTGCTGAACAATGAGGACTTACACAACAAAATGAAGTGCATACCTTCTAAGAATGACTACTAAACTTCTCTTTTAATCAAGAGTCAGCTTTCCCTGTAAATAACAGTCATTATGCACCATTAAGGATTAACATGGTGCATTGCTGGAAATAAAGATCACGGTGTTTTATCTCTCCAGTTGTACTGGATTCTGTCTTTCATCTCTGGGAAGTGACTGACCCAGAGACTATTGAACTCACAGGGAAGGATGTCATTGAGTTTGATGAACTTTAAAACAGGTCCCACAAGGGGAAAGCTGCCTCTGTATGTGAAAAAGATTCCCCCAATTTCTGTATTCAAGGAGACCAAGAAATATCTCTACAGGGGGCTGGAATACAGATCCATGAAATCAAGAGTCCTAAATTATATGAATCATGCTTTCAATTTATTGTCCTTAAATAGCTGCATTTGAACACTGTACCAGAAGACCTGAAGCAGCCATCCCTGCTAAGCCTTGCAAATGCTCTACTGAAGAACAGGTGATGGAGATTTCTCACATACCCAAATCCATGCAATAAGTCCTCACACTTGCTCTATGGACCAGCTTTTCTTTCTGTCCCTCCAAAGCCTAGATTCATCACTTGCCTCACATTAGCATCATAAATACAGATACAGTCAAGAGAGTGTCACTTGCTCAAGACAACTCAAAGATGAACCTCCGGAGATGGTTCTTTCTGTTTAGACAAAGTGACTGTGCTTCTAACATTATGGCTTTGATGGGTGGGTGCTTAGTCAGGCAGGTGAGATCTATTTGGGCCTCAGTTCCAAACTGTGTGAAGATGTGACCAACCCCTACACTGGTCACTTAATGCTGGACAAGCTCACTGTGTGTTGCTCCATCACTCCTGTGTCAGCTGCTGTTGCAATCTGGCCCAAGGACATCTCAGACAGGTTGCTGAAGAACATCTAGACTGGGCTGGGTACCTATTACAGGTCTAATTAGAAGGAAGCAATTACTGGGATTACATGTACATTGGAGATTCTGTGCAAGCAAATATCACATTGGCATTTTTTGAAGCTTCTCTTTTAAAATACTTAAAAATGTTTTTGTCTCTTACTTTCCATGAATGGTGTATTCAATGCAGACAGCTTTGTTATCAAGTTCTTCATTTCATCCAAGACTTTCTAACAAATTCCACCTGGTATTGTTTCTTCTGAGATCTCAGGATACTAATTTTCTAGTTTGGTCCCCACTGCTCCTCTACAAACTTTTGGTTCCTACTGCTCTCCACTTTAATGCATCTTTTACTGTGCCTTTTAAAACTCTCTGCTCTTGGTGTCTTTTGTCAGCCATCTCAGATGCTGCCCCAGCAGCTCCCAGGGTGCAGGATGACCACACAGTGCCTCTGGGCAGGGGGGAAGCCAATGGGACTGTCACAACTGCTCTTCACTCACCATGTGTGTGTTATCTGAAGGACACATTTAATTTTTTAAGTTGTGCTGTCACCTGAACTTAGGTGACTAGAGAATCCAGGTATACTACATTTCTAAGTGTAATAGAAAATCTAGAGAAATATGTGTTCTCCATGTTGGCTATTTTTCTTTTTCTATTATTTTTCACTTCTGGTGGTTTAAATGGGAAAATTGCTTCTAGAAAACCCTTTCAAACCAACACATTTTTCTCTTTTCTCTTTTGATTTGCATGGCATTTTGGATAAAGTGATTCAGACCTAAGCCACACAAATGTAGAAGTGACCATTTTTCATGAGTGCCTGTCCCATACCCCAGTGGGAGTGTGTACTTGCTGGAACTGATGCTGAGTCCTAGGGCATTTTGATAGGTGTCACCAGGGTGTCTTTCAGGAGAGCAGACCTTGTCACCATGGTAGGTCCTTCTCTGGTGCATGTAGTGGAACATCTTCACCCTCCAGACATTTACAGCCCCTCAGCTTCTTTTTCTGGTGTCTTCTCTGAGGACAGAACCCTCATTACTGTGGAATATACAGAAGTTATTTGGGTGCCCTTTCTGATCATTCGGTCTGTCAAATGCTTGCATGACATATGACAGTGTAAGTGAACACACATTCAACAAACTAATAAACATAATAGAAATGTGAAAGCACCTCACATCTGCAGAAAGGTGGTGAGATACCTTTGCAATTTCCTTTCTACCCACTGTGGTTCCCCTCCCCACTAGGCCACAGTCTGCTTTGTTCTCCCTTTCCTCCTCATGCAATCAGTCACAGGAAAAGTGGTACCTTAGAAAGCTTACTTCTAGAAGGAAGTGCCCAGAAAGGCAACAGGAATACCTGAGGAGGTTCATTATCTCTTTCCACTCCCTAAACTGGGTCCATTGGTAAGGCTGGAAACTCCAGTTGTAGGAGCATAAGATTTATGGCTAAAGAGGAAAGGAGCTGAGTGTTCCCAAACCATTCCTAAAATCTCAGTCTCAGTGCAGTTGAAGATAATAATACAAAAACTCATTATTTCTGCCTTTCCCATATGCAGAAGGGAATACATGGATTTTAACTACAAATTCTCTGTAACTTGCTTTCCAGGATAAAAAGGGAAAGAAAGAAGGGAGAATTTTTAGTTCATTTATCTCTATGCACCTAACTTGGATAAGTGAAAGAGGAGCACAGCCTCACTGTACAGTTAGTGCAGAGGAGTCACCCACAGGAGATGGATCAGGGCATCCAAGGTCTCAGTTACTTGCTGGTGACACTGATCTTCTCCAGGGGCTGCAGAGGGAGCACAGGATGATGATGTTTGTGCCTTTGTAAACCAGAGCATCATCTAGAGGCCTACAGTGAGTGGGCTTTCCACCCCCCTGAAGAAATGCCCTCTACAGGTATTGCTGCACTTGGCAGAAGTTAATCAGCATGGTGTGACTACAGAAACAGTGTTGTATGAGTGAAGGGAGCTGCATGGCAGGTCCAGCTCTAAACTCTGTCTTTCAGATGTTTAAATGAGTTTTTTTGTCAGGCTTTACAGTGACCTTGCAGCATCACATTGCCATTCTGCCTAAATTCAAAGCAAATATACAAATTAATAAACTGCTTTTGTCTCCCAAGCTGCTTACATGCAGTATTGCCTGCAAATTGGTCACGCAGTCACCTGCAGATCTTGTGGATGCTTAGCATGTGAGGCTTTTCCCTCTCTTGTCCTTCCTCTGGGACACAGGGTCAGGCATTTACTCACATTTCAGCTTCAGGGCTCAAACTTTAATTCCATTAAATGGAAAGCACTGTTCTTTACTCGAGTGCTTGTCATAAATCTTACTGGAGCTGAGCACCATTGGAGTGCAGTCTGGACAGGTACAAGATCAGCTGTTCATCCCTGAAAGGATTTTCAGTGAAGTTTTTGCTCAGTGAATCAAGCTTTCAAGCAGCTTGTGTAACTGCAGAGGGTCTTACTCCTCTGCAGCTTCGTTCGTCTTTTTCTTTGTGGCTCTAATTCCTCAGGCAGGACATGTAAACTTACAGAGATAAACAAATGCCACACATTCCATCAGGCTCATGCTCCACAGTCCTTTCAGAGCCTTAAACATATGACAGATTTAAAGCTTTGACAGCTGACTGGAAGAGAAGCCTCAAGGCTTGTGCTCTGTTTAGATATGTTACCAGCCCACCTCTGCAGAGCTTGCTGAACCAGCTCCAGTGTCTGTGCTGCAGCTGAATTGACGGGAAATTGCACAGAGGTATAAGAAGGCAAGAGAAAAATCTATCCTGTCATTTGCTGGTTACAAATTCAGCTGAATTTGTGCCTCTTAAATTTGAAAATGAACCATAGGATCAACAGCAGTGACAGCTGAACCTTTTTTTTTTTTTGGCCTGGAAGCCATAAGCGAGTTGGAATATGCTGATTTTGAGCATGCTTGGAGACAGGCACCAGGAGGATGAATCACCTCCAAGAGCTGGCATAATTCAAACCACTCTAGCCAGTGTCAGCAGCAGTCAGGATGCCTGAGGGCCAGCTGAGCTCCTCAGTGCAGGGAGAGCCTGCCCAGCAATTTTGCAGTGGTGTGCGAGGCAGAGAAGTCAGAGGGAGCTGTGCCTGCAATTCCTGCACATCCAGCTGCTACAGCTACATCTCTCCCAAGGTTATGCCCCAGAGATAGGTTGGTGACTGGGGGACACTGCGTTGTGCTGGGGTCCCCTGCCAGGAGGGTTGCCTTCACTGGGGACTGCAGACAGCTGCAGAGGAGATTTCCTTTGGGTTGCGTGGTGGTTTGGCACGGGAAGAGTTAAAGCAATGTTTCCCTGTACAAAGCACAATCCTGCTTTCCCTCCTCTTCCCAATAGTCCCACAGAGCTGGAGGAACAAGCTGGGCTTGTAGGTTACTCTGTATCAGCCTTTGAACTAAACCTTCAGTTACACCTCCCTGAGTTGGACTAAGTCACACTTCACAGCAACTAGCTGGGATGTTTTATTGATGTTCCAGAGGAAAGATGGGAGCTTCAGACCTTTCCACTCATTTTGGAGTTCCAAGAGCAATTTCCTAGTACAAAGGGCCAAGTGAGCCATATGATTATTACCATTATAATTTGGTCATCCTTGCTTTGTATAATAAGATGTTCATTGATCAGAGCTGAGCTACAGCTTTAATAATCCTGAATATTTGAAGTCTAAGGAAGCTTGCAAAACATTTATCTGATTTACTGACCTTGTGCAAGTATGTTTTATTTAAAATTAAAAAAAGGAAATAGCAGAACTTTTCTGCTAGAGGTTCAGTTTTTCTTGCAATCAAGAGAAATATAAAATAACAAGGATAAGAAGACATGGGCCATGAGGAGAAGGGGTCTGCTGGGACATTGTGATTTATTTTTTTTTTCGTGAAGGACTCAGTATAAGTTCTGAAAGAGGTGTTTGTGAAAATATATTTCACAGGGAAAGATACATTAGCAAAAATGTTGGCTGAGAAGAGCAGGGGAAACCTGTGAAGTGAGAAACAACAGTTCGTGTAGAAACTTAGCATTAATAAGATCAAGTTTTGCCTTGCTGTGTTTTGAAACTATCTGGAAGAGCCTGTTGCCTTCCACAAAGAACAAACACAGCTAAAATTACTAACGCAATGACTCTACTTAACAAACAACTTAATATCTGCAGACTTTCTAACTGGGTGTGGAGGTGTAATTTGCTCTTTTGGATCTTTCTGCTTGGACAGAAGCCAATGTAAACTCCCAAGCCAAGTCACCCTGTTTTAAAAACCATTTTCTGAAGTTCTTGGTTCCCATGAAAAGCCTGATATCTATTTAATAAGTGGAGATTGAGATACAATAAAAAGGCTTCATTTGGAGGCTTTTTCTGCGTAAAGCCTGTAAAAGCAGAAGCACAAATGTGTTTTAGAGCACACAAATACCTGTGCAGTGCACCTTGGTCCTCCTGGGTTAGTAAAAGGAAATAATTACAAATTGAAAGTACCTGTTTATATGTATTAGATTCATCAAGCACAGGCATGTGCATAAAAATATTATATATATATATATGATGTCTGTACTGTACTTCTATTTGAACAGCAGGCATTGTTGTTTACATTTTGAATGGAGAAAATCTCTGCAATTAATTCCAGCCACTTTCATATTGTCAGAAAAATATTGTGAATATTTTTTGGAGGTGCAGCTACCAGATGCAAAGGCATCTGTTTATGACTAAGAGATTGTGTACATTTCTGTTTTACCTTTTCATAAAACACCCTTGGACACCTCTAACCTGTGAGTGCTGGAACTGCTCCAAGGCTCTCTCATTCTGCAATTGTATTGACTTTTTTTTTTACAAAAAATTCAGATTCATTTCCTTTCCTCAAAATATGTGACATACTTTCATCTGGCATGTAGAACAGGCAAAACCTTGCATTAATTCTAAAATACAAGGATTTAAATCACTCATTGGAAAAGCTTTTAAGCAGCACTAATTAGACAACCTTTACTTATCATTTACCTAGATCTGAAAGGTCTGTGAAATATTTGTGGCTTGTCTAGTCATAGCCTGGTGAAAGCTCAGGGTAGAAATAGGGAAAACAGAAAGCACTGCTCTTCAGAGGAACTGGAATTAGGATCTCACCTCTGTGTAACAGTAACTCACAGACATGAGTGGCTACAGAGACAGACAAACTGCCTTGGCAAGAAGGGTGCAGAGGGAAGACTGAGCCCTAGGAATTGACCCTGCTGTGGTGGCACAGGTCAGTTTATACACCCTGTTACACTCAGTTTATTTCACAAACAGAAGGAAGCCACAGGCCTCATTTCCACTCAGTTTAACCTTTTTTTTTTTTTCTTTTCCTCTCCTTGTAATAATTATTTTTTATTCTGCTGATTATTCAGAGAGGCAGGTGAGTAACACTTGCCATTAGCTGAGGTAATACCACTCAGCTATTCCAGTTTTCTTTGTGATACACTCTGACATGTTGTCTTCACATCTCAGCCTACAAGCACATCTGGAGGGCAAAGTGGCCCAGGTAAAAACAAAACCACAGCTATAACCCTGATTATCCTGCAGCCCCAGCAGAGATGAGCTAATTCTACCTTGGCAGAGCAGGGGCCAGAGGCAGTGCAGTGGAACCCTGACAGATGCAGTTTTGCCGGAGAGGACTGATAAAAAGTAAATAAATTTGGAGTGAAATTCTAAAGAAGCTGCAACAGGAACTCCCCAACAGAAATACCATCCTGTCAGCACTGGTGTAATTTCATCTGTGCTAGTATCACAGATGTTATAGGAGCTCAGAATATTCAGTAGCAACTATCCTGACTTTACTGAGGATCTACATACATTTTTACAGAGGTGTTAGCTGAAGTCTTCCTGCCTTACGTGTCAGTGAATGGAATGCTTGCTGTAGGAACTCAGAATAATGAGGGTAAATTGCAATACTAAAATAAAGCAGAAAAAAAGCCTTTTGAAGTATTGCCCTGTGGGATTAGTTTAGACTAGTTTGGTCAGGTTTGGTGAGAGGTAGAAGACAGAGGATCTGAAAATGCAGAGAATCTTGGTTCTGACATGAGAGGAAAGGCATTTTACCCACCTCATTGCTGACAGATGTAAGAGTGAGTGAGACAGAGGCAAACCTTCTAAAGGATTTTGATGTGGAAAAAAACATGCAACAAGCAGGTAAGATAAGTATTATTCATGCTATTTCAAACTTTTTAAGGCATGTTTTCTCTTAAATGCTTTTTCTAATTAAATAGTGTGTGCTTTATGAAGCTGGCTGGTTCCTGGGTGCCTGTGAGACAGCAGCACAGCAGGAGAGGTGCAGGGAAGCCAGGCCACTCTGGACAACTGAACAAGACCCAAAAGCAAAATATTAGTCTGGAGGTTTCTGCTCTGGGAACTTGAAAACCAGAGTCCTGCTTTAGAGCAAGGAGAGAGTCCTGTTGGACTGGAAAATGTCTCTGCATACCAGAAAAGGGTTAGAAAGAACTAAGGTTTAGTTTGCAACATTTAGGTGTAGTTGTTATTAAGGAAAGATGCAAATTCTTTCTTCCAGGAAGAAGCACCAGGGAACATGCCCATATATTGCTGTACCTTCCCATGGCTATGCCACCTTTGCTTAGCCAATGTGAAAGGTTGGGCTTGCCCTCTCTGAAGACCCTGGGTTTTTTTTTCTGGGGAGATGGGGATGGAGTAAAGCTTGTGTTCCTCTGGGGGCAGAGTGAGATTTTCTCTGGCTGTCCCTGGGACTCTGCAAGAGAGACCTGTACCTCTTCTGGCTTCCTTTTTTTTTTTTTTTTTTGAGTAGAGTTATATATAAAGTTTCTCCCATCATCTTTAAGCATAATGGAATTTCCCCACGCCCCTCATTTCAGTATGACATCTAATGTTTGCTACCAAAGGCAGTTTGACAAAAAAATTCTTTGTGCAAAAATAGGTGATTCATGCCTCCGTATACAGAGGGGCAATGGTGAGTGAGCCCTTATCTCCTCCTCAGGCTGTAACCAGCCTACACAGACATAGCCAGTAGCTACGAAGTAAAAAAAACCCAAACAAATTATTGTCAGGTAAATGGGGACTCCTCCTGCTCAAAAGAAAACCATGGGAAACACGTGGGAAATACTCAGTGCAAACTTCGAACCAACTGTTAGCACAGAAATTACTCCCAGTCTGACATGTGCAGTGGTCATATGCAGCACTGCTCTTAAATTAAAACTTATAATTGCACGGTCATGTTCTGGCTTTTGCAGGCACTGAAGGCTGGGTATTGATTTGCTCATCATGCTGCCACCTTCAGGAATTCAGTTTTATGTAAATTTAAAGTAACTGTAGCTGTGAGATGAAATCATTCCAGTGGCAATCTTATATTTCTCTAACTTGCCAGGTATGTAAACCACCTTGATCAACACTGTTCATCTGATAGAGCATCTCTTAATAGTTTAACCTGGGACGTTTTAAGGCAATCTAACACTGGTTCCAAGAGTGTGCCAAGGGCCTGGGTAAGGCTATGTGCCATGTTCAACAGATAGCAAAAAGCTATATGAATGTTTAAAGGTAAATCAGCTCCCCTTATTAACTACTCCCACTCTGTGTATATATTCCACCAGATGGATCAAAAGGGTTAGATGTTCAAATGTGCCTTGGAGGCACAGACTGGAGGAAGAAAATCCAAAACAACCAAAAACAAAACAAAGTGTGTGGAACTGAAATAAGCAAAAGATTTTTTTTTTTCCATCCCTTTGAACTGTTAGTGATTTTCAAATGAATCCTGTGCTGGCCTGGAATAAAAAGGGGACCTTCCAAAGTTTTAAATGCCATTCACATCAGAACAGTAACTATGGTAACCCCTTGGACTTTGATAGGATGTAAAATATATTGATTTCAGTCCTTCCTTTGAATAATCGACAACAAAGATTTGTTCCAAGGTCTTTCCTGTTCCAACCTGATAAGTTGGCTGTTTTAAACTATGCCTTGCTCAGGCTCTTCTATTAGATCTGTTTAACATACAAGGAAATCTTATAAAACCAATGTTTCCAGTATCACAAGGGTCAATATTAATTCACCTAACTTTTTGGTGTCTGCAATGTAGATGTCTACATCTGAGCTAGTCTCATGGGTAACCTAACATCACCTAGTCACCATCTGCAGTCAAGTGGAAGGAGAGTAAATATGAGCAATGGCACAAAATTAATCTGACCAAATGTAAGCAGTTAGTTTAGAATGAGACATTTGCATCAACTATTGGCCAGGACTCTGCTGACTGAATTAAAAAGCCCAAGCTCAGATGTTTGTGTTGGTGTAGTAAATACATAAATATTCATTTAGTCAGTTGTGTCTCAGACAGTTCCCCACATTAACTAAATTTCAGGGATTGGTTATGATACTTAACTTGGGTGTTTAGGAACAAAGGTTAAATGTTTCCTTTACTAATTTTCTCAAAGCCTTCTAACCATCAGACCTGGTCCACACTGTAAAAACAATTAAATTCTTTTTGGTCATCAATCCTGATGCTACAATTCATCTGATTTTTGTAGGATACAGAGTCATCTTGGGTTTGTAAGCAAATAAGTTACTTTTTTTTTCTTGTCTTTTAAATACTTTATTTCAGCTATCCCTTTATTTATTCTGAAACCTGCATTTATGCAATTTGTTACTTAATTTTCCTACAAATTTAATCAGAAATGGAAACTTTCCTGCCTAAAATTTACTGTATTCCATAAGAAAAAGCTTTCAGCTTATGAAAGGTGTTTTTCCTCATATCAGAAATAGAATTGATGCTCTTTTACTCTCACTTCTTAAAAATTTCACATAATGTAGAATTATGTCATCTTTGTACCTTGTCTTTAAGGTTATCATAAGGGAAAAATGTAAATATGATGAAAATTATTATTATTATTTGTTAGCCAGTCACTATCTTATGCTGTCCATTTTCCAGGTAAACAGAAAGTTAATTATAGGAAAAAAAACAAAACAAAAGCAAAACAACCAACAATTCTGTAATATCCTTGTGTACCCTATAGATTTTATCTGCTGACATCTGATTATCTCAGTTTTATAATTATACATAGGTACCTAAAATAAGACTTTGCTTTGAACTGCTTGAAATGCAACATAAAAGATCTACACACTCCAAAAGCAGCATTAACTTGGCTCGCTATAATATTGGAAGGTAACGTGCAGATAAATTAATTATGGGACAGAGGGTTTGTGCCTTGCCCAAGGCCATACCACAACCCCAACGAAGCCCAATTTTACTTCTTGCTCAAGCCAGAGGGATTCTTTCTGGTGACTTCAGTAGGAACTGGCCTGGATCCAGGAAAGAAAGAGAGGATGCCATCAGACAGCTACTGCTTTGCCTTGATAAGAACCAGAGACAGGGGTGGCTTTGGAGAGTTACTGTCAACAGCAAGGGATGCACCTTGATGGTGGATACATGGATGCAACCTCACCCCCACATACTTCCCCTTCTTAATCTGAAACAAAGGGGGTACAGCCTAAATTTTCATCAAATATTGCCCTTTCCTTTATCATTTGACCACAGCTGCTGTTGTGAGTGGTATTAGACCTCAGATGATGGTTTTGATGAATTTAGGAAAAAGAGTGTGAACGAAGGTAGAAGTGGCAGAGGAATCCAGTCAGCTCTAAACTTCATCAAACAGTAATAATTTCCATTTTAGTATCTTATAAGAGGATGAAGCATCTTGTAGTTACAGGGCAGTGTTTTTGTCTTCTACAAAACCAACAGCTTCTTGCAGTCTGCTTAGTCACTACATTTTATAAAAGCATTCATGGAAAGAGAAATAAATACAGATAAATAGAAATGACAAGGGAGTCCAGAAAATCTTCAAAACTAAAAGATATGTGCATTTTTATAAATGTACTTTTTTTTTTTTTTCCCTGTGGAGAATCTGGAAGTTGTTCTAAAAAGCTCATATATGAGGTAGATTATGGAATGTGGACCTTTGGTTTCACATTTACATGCAATAATATTGATTTTACTTTGGGAAGGGATAATTTTTATTATTTAATAAAAGATCCCTGCAAGGTACTTGCAATCATCATCGTATTCAATAAATAATTTATTAAAGATCCGGTGAAATTCCATCTCCAGTTCATCATATTCAGGACATAAATATTTTGTTTCTTTTAGTTCTTTAGTTTTACTTCTCTCTTTGCAAGAAAAGGAGCAATCACTTCTCTGTGAAAAAGAAAATTTTAGAATGAAGAGCCAAGAATTGTTTTCAGGAGAGATTTCATTTTTTACAGCCATTTAAGTTTAAAGTAAAGATAACTGTAGTCATCATTGAAACACGTGCTTTAATCACAATTTGGAGTAATATTCATTCTTGTATGTATACAAACAAACACAACCAAACACACAAAATCCACAGCTGTATGTCTTATATATTTGTTTCTTGGTCACAATATATCTCTCAGGAAGCCAACAAATCACATTCAGACTTTATCTATGTCAACAAATAGGCCTGTTTAGCTGAAAAAGTCCAGAATTTACAGGATGATCTCACAGGTAAGTAAAAGGGGGCTTTAAGTTTATGGACCTTGGAAAGCATCTGGATGAGCTGCAGTTTAAGAGCATCTGATAACAGAGGAATGTGGGGCCTGGTTTGGAGCCTTTAAGAAAGTGAGTGATGAGTTCACAAAATAACAAATGAATGTGTTTCCCAGTACAGACAAAATAGCTTCTTATGAGCAGGCAATCTAAATATAGGCAGAAAAGAGACAAACAGTTAACACTGAAATCAGCCAGGGGCATTTCATGCAAGTTTCTTTTTTTATATATATTTCAGGTCAGTTTTCAGATATATATAGGTATGGACTGAGTCTAAGCTTACCAAACAATAAACCACAACAAAATAAAAACCAAAAAGAAATAAAATAACCCCCAATACAATAAATAAAACTCTAGAGAGCTGAATTTACTGTTATGAGTTTAGAGGTTCAAGCCCAAGACACAGGAGTTCCCATCCTTTACTCTCTCCCCTGACATCCCATCACCTCTGCAATCAAAGAAATGCGGAAAGACACATCACTTCCCAGGATCTGCTTCCCTCTGAAACTGAACAGATGATACAATAGTGTTTAAAAAGCCATTGTGAGTGCTCAAGTCAATGTTTCTGCAGTGTTTTAGACTTCCCTCAAACTTCACTACGTGGCAGTCGTGAAACCCTCGAGGCCTTCACATCGAGCCTGCTCAAGGCTCTTTGGAAATAGAAGCTTCATTTGGGGCTGAATGAGGCACGAGGGAAGAAAAGGGATTAGGGTTGGGAGGCTGTTCCTGGGGCAAGGGGGGCTAGTTGTGTTCCCAGAGAGATCTACGTCTCTGGGAGTCAGGGAGGGGTGGGAGAGATGATCCAGGAGGGTGACGGAAAGCTAGGCAGGCACACTGCCCATGTGGAAAGGCTGGGAATTATACTCATAACTGGCACAGAAAAGGGTCTTCCACTGTTTTATCTCAATTGACCTTTTCTCTGTATGGAGATCCTCCCACAGTTTCACTTAGCTTGAAATTACCTCTCTCCGTCTAATTTCTTTTTCTTGCAGCTGCATTGTACAAGTTCTGATGCCTTCTCTGGTGTCCTCTTCTTTGGAACAAGCACTACATGTTCTTTCCAACTCTTACCACAGGCCAATTTTTTCAGGCCTTTGATCAACCTTGTAGTTCTCTCATAGGCGTCTTACAAATGACCCACATGAAATAAGGCTCATCAGAGATTAAGAGGTCAGAAACTTGGGTTGTATGTTTTACAGACAGTGCTTCTATCTATACATAAGGATAATAATAATAATTCTCTTGTTCCTATAGCTGGGCTTTCTGCAATAATTGAAAACCTTGGATCAAATTCAGCTTGAGATTCTTAAAACCTTAGTCTGTATTTTGCATACTCGTTGCTTAGCCGTTCTCCATCTCAAATTTGTGAAGCTAAGTATGCAGAAGTAGTCTATTTTTGACAGAACTCTCTCAGGTGGAATCAATTCCTCCTTTAAACTTTAGAAAAGACATGTATTGCTGATAGAAACTACTCGTATTGATGAATAAAATTAAAGTCAAACTTGCTGTTCCCATAGATACAAGTTTTTTAGTAGGCCAACTGAAAGTGCATTTTGTGTGAGATGTGTCGATGGGGGTTGAACAGAGCACTGGAGTATGTGGAAATCCTGTTGATAAATCACTAATAGCATTTGTACATCAACATGCATGTTGCAGCTTGGTTTTCATAGCATTCCACTAACACAGATCAGAGCATTCCTTTCTCTTTTCTGGTCTATTAGCCTCATTAAGGACTCCAACATATCTGCACACCTCTGGAAAAAAAAAAAATGACAGGAAAGAAACTGTAACTTGAAAAGAAAGCTTTTAGTCTTTCTAGTTTGCTGAAGGTGGAATACATTTGCTCTTTAATGTTCATTTATTGTTCTGAATATTGTTTTCAGCCTGCTTTTTGCAAAAAGACTGATAAACAGAGGTGGGCAAGGCTGGTTGGAGGTAGATTTGATTTTCTAGATCATTCTTCCTGAATTCCATTTAGCTGCTCGAAGGAAGAGTGTTTCAGATCTGATTCAGGTTTTATATGATCTTTGGGCTTGATCATCATGGGATCAATAAACACAACAGGAAAATGTAAACTGTGAAAAGGACAAGTTGTCTGCATGAGGTTTGATGTTGTTTTATATGATGTAAATATGGTAAACTGTGCAGAAACGTGTCCGTGAGCTCTGGAGAACTTTGTAGATTCTACAGAAAATTAAGGCACCCAAACTGTAAAGGGAGCACAAGATGCTGTCTGCTTGCTTTTTTTTTTTTTTTTTTGAGTCGGCTTATTTCTCAGTTCACTTGTTGCTATCAAGAACTGTTTCAAAAAAATCAACAGCACCAGGGAGCTGTGAAAGGTGCAGTCAAGTAGGAAACAAGGCTGTGCCTGCAGCTATTCACAGAGGTACCATTAAGTAGTTACACACTACTCCATTGCTCTCTCCTGTATTTTTCCTTGTACACTCATTTATAAAGTGAGAAGTAGCAATTATAGATTTCATATTACAGGTGTAATTATTTTCTGCAATTATTTTCTATGCACTTTCCACAAGGCAAAATTACCAGCTAAGCTAGAGTGCTTGTTTCTGAAGGTCATTTTGACTGTATTGATGATCAAAATATTTTGGAGGACTGCAAAGGGAGGTAAATTGTTCTGTAGACACATTCCTTTTTATTCTTCAAAGCTTTTCCTGTCTTCAAGACTGCTATGGCCAATGACATGCAATGTGATCATGCTTATAAAGTGGTTGGCTCAAAATTGTTAATTATGCATTATGCTGACTAAAGATAAGGGCAAAAATAATGAATAACCCTCATATAAAATGTCTTACTGAAATCTTAGTTTGATTAACTCTTTCCTAAGAGTAATTTCTTGGATGAAAATAAACTATTGTTAACCATAATTAAATGAAATGCAAAGTTTATGCTACAACATTTCCACAGTTTATTATATAAGAAGATAATGTTCAAAGCTGTGTCAGAAGAGGTTCAGATTGGGCTTTGGGAAGCATTTCTTTAATGATTGGGTGGTTAAACCCTGGAACAGGCTTCCTAGAGAGGTGATCAATGCCCCAAGCCTGTCAGTGTTGCAGAGGCATTTGGACAATGCCTTTAACAATGGGATTCAACTTGGTCAGCCTTGGAGTAGTCAGGAAGTTGGACTGCATGATAGTTCTAGGTCCCTTTCAATTAACTTACTGCATTCTGTTCTGTTCTATTCTATTCTATTCTATTCTATTCTATTCTATTCTATTCTATTCTATTCTATTCTATTCTATTCT
>JAOEGS010015419.1:0-20039 GCA_025447755.1 Corythornis vintsioides | reverse complement strand
TCTATTCTATTCTATTCTATTCTATTCTATTCTATTCTATTCTATTCTATTCTATTCTATTCCATTCCATTCCATTCTATTCCATTCCATTCTATGCTATGCTATGCTATGCTATTCTATTCTATGCTATTCAATGCTATTCTAAGGGTCAGTCACAACTTGAGATGCTGCTTCTTTAATAATGTTTATGCTATCAGCCATTTTTTGCTTCAGTTTATAGAGAATGTGATGTCACACTTGGAGAAAAAGATTTTGTTTATTAATGTGACAGCGCCTCGAGCCTCAGAACTGTCACAGGAAACTCAGCTGAGAAACAATTGTACTTAAGGACTGTGTAATCAAAGAATAGATAAGGACTGAAGTACCATTGGGTGGTAACCAGACAAACACTAAAATCGATTTTTGACAAATATGTTTATCTTTTCAATACCTGGAAAGAAGCAGTTATTAAACAGAAAAGGAGCTGACAGATTTCCCTGCAGTGAATGCAGGATCCATTCATTATTTTCCAGTTTCTGTGTAAAAACATTGACCACTAATCTCTCATACAACAAAAAAAAGTTTTGAAATAGTACTATAGATCAAAGAAGAAATACCTACCCTAAATGATCAAATATTAGTATTAACTTACCATAAAACAGTGTATGAAGCAGTGAAAAGGCTACACGAAGGACTGCTACCAAGAGCTTGGTTTTCACATTCATTACCTGTTAGCAACAGCATGAGAAAAAATGATTTTATCAGCACTGTTTTTATTACCAACAGTAAATTTAATTCACATTCCATTTGCTTTGGAGGGAGAAAATCACAAAGAATTTGATGGACTTTCACATCAGATATGTTGAGAAAAAAAATCCGTACTCGTGAACTACACACACAATCCAAAATGCAGGAAAAAAGTGATATTGTTATGATTTTTGCCTTTGTAGAAACAGTTTTCATTTGTGAGCTAAAGGGAAATTATAATTTCATTACCTGTTTGATTCATTCTTTCAAGAATAAGTGCACACTTTGTTTATTATTTCTGTGAACTTTAATTCCTAGTGAAGCTGTAAATACTGATATTTGCTGGTATTTACTGATACTGCCAAGGGAGCCTCCTGCCACCACAGTGTTTTCTGAGTACTCTGGTTTTTCCTCTGCACTCTCAGTGTAGGGCTGTAGTCCTCCTAGGACTAAGCAACACCTCAGGTGATGGAACAGATAATGTACCAGGATCCAGCCATGGACCCTTGTGCTTCCCCAGTGACACCATGGAGATTGAGTCTACACTGAGGACTGAGGAGAGGGCTGTTAGTATATATGCTTCTTAAATAATCAGTCCTAAATAGCCTGGTAAAATGGAATTAACAACAAAGACCTTCTGTTTGCTGACTACATAGAAATACTTCAAGAAGAAATTCCTCCAGTTCATGAAAAATTCTGCTTAGAAATGCTTCTGGAATAAATCATTCTTGCTTACTAATCAGAGCGGATTTTCTTTAAAGTGTTGTGTGAGTACCATTGCAGCAAACCTTCCACTTATACTATTTATGATTTTTATATTAATTCACATATATGTTGCATATGTGTTGTACATATGCACACAAAATCCATATGTAAAAGACACATTTTCAAATAAATTAAAAGGACTTAACTAACTTGGGTAACCAGCACACTGTGTTTACTGTCTGAAGGTGATAAGCACAGAACATAGCTTGATCCTTAAAGATTTCACCTGCCCTGCTCGAATTGTTTCAAACACCCCAACCATGAAACATGAGGCTTCTGTATGTGCTGAGGAGTCTCTGCAACTGGCGGCACAGCCTGGACATCAGCTCTGCCTGCTCTTCGAGGGAGAGTGTGTAAAGAAGAACCATGGAGCATGGCCTAGATAACTAGAGAAAGTTAAGTACAATCTTGCCTTTCTAAAGGGAGTCTTATTCCAGACTTACAGATGAGGCAGCTGGGACAAAGTAACAGCTTAACTTGTTTAACTAGTTCTGTTTTATTTAGAGTAAAACTAAAGTTTACATTGAATGCTGAAAACTGATTTTCCTGCATTTTCTCAGCTCTATTATGTTCTCTATTTTTTTTTTTTTTCCAGTTCTAGACATTTTATAAAGCTAGCAGTGGGGATGGCTGCCACACCTTTCTGCTTGTGGTTGCCTCCCCACAGCCAGGTCACAGCAGTGGATGTGAACCAGTTCCTCAGGTCCAGTGGTGCACAGCCCAGCAGAGCAACGTCAGCCAAAGGGGGTGTTGGTTAATGCACCCAGCTGTGAATTACAGCAGTCAAACACTGAACAGATCTTGCTGACTCTGTGAGAAATCTGAGGGGTGGAGGAATTTTTACAACTTCTGTTATCTCATTCCTTATAGATCATAGAAGTTTCTCATCTTTTCCCACTACGAATTTTTGCTGCTAGGCACCATTGTTCTCAAACCTGTAACTAAGTGGGAATTGTGTTTTTCCCAGGTTTGTGCTGGAGTGTGGGGCATAGAAATGCAGAATGGTATGGGCTGGGGTTTAGTGGAACAGGGCAAATGAGGAGAATGAACTAAAAGTAAATAGTCCACTTCAGTTGCCACTGACCGTGTTAGCAAAAGTTTTCAAGTGCTTGAAAATATGAATCCCAAACTCAGTTGCTAACTGAAGTGGATTCTAGCCCTTGTAGCAGTTTACCAAAAGCATTTTGTGTGGGTCTTGGAAAGAAACCATGAACTGAACATGTTACTTGGTATCTCAGCATGAGATGTAGCCAAGAAAAACCACATTCCTCTACTTTTCAAGTCTCTTAAAATTTTATTGCCCATTAACTATGAGTTTTCTCAGCCTGAAGTTGAAACCACAGTGCTGTAAACATTGTTAGCAAATGCTATTTGAGGTTTTGACTGAAACCTCACTCAGATGTGAGATTCATCAGACTTTCTCATGAGTCTAAGCAAAAAAACAAGCCTGGGTGATGACAGATGGCAAGGATCATGCTGCTGGAGCTGAAAAGCCACGTGGGCTTCTCCCATGTGGAGGAAGGTGGGGAATGACCCTCAGCTGAGGTGTCCTCCTGTCTCCACTTCTCCTGGACAGGTCCCGTGCCTGGGACTCTGGGTGGTGGATTGCTCATCACTGCTGAGCAAATGGCTCAAGGAGTCACAGGGTTTTTCTGCAGTTTGAAAATAAGGAAAGTCTTCTATTTAGAGTTTCCTGGCATCCATGGGAGCAGAAAATCAGGGGGTTTGTCCTTACAAATGTGCTTTCTGATTTGTTGGGTTGGTTGTTTTTTTTATATACAAATAGACAAAATAAATGAATTCATTTGAAAATGACCTATTAAACAAAGGTAGAATCAAATGTTTTAAAGAAGCCTGGTATGGAACTCCCCCCTAGAGCTGACATTAGAGAATAAACTGTTCTGTGTTTCTGATGCAGGTGCATAAGGCTCAAGTGAAGAGAAATTCACAAGTTATATATGGAAATAGAATTAGATGCCACTTTCTTTTTGCCTGTAAAGAAAAACATTAGTGTATTTTTATCAGATGCATTATACAATGGTCACTACAAAATACTCAGAAAGTGTTGCTAAAAGGCTTTTTCTGTCTGTCTATATTGCACTAAAAGAACCCTTAACTTATTCTAAAGTATCTCATAAACCTTTATAAACCTTTTATTTTTTAAGTAGTTTCATTTCAAAGTAATGTTAGAATATGGAAAAAATTATTGGTCTTTGAGTATGTCAATATTGGAAGCAAAATGAAACTAAAAGTGCCCTCCTCCTGAATTTCTCTTTGGATGTGAAAGTTAAACTTCTACACTCTAAAAGAGATGAAAGAATTAATAACTCACAGATACTTGCCTAATGATTTATCCACTAGTCAGATGGTTACTTCTTAGTGGTACCAACAACACACTTCAGTAAATCTGAATATTCATGTGCGGAGTGTGACTGAAGCAAATTCAACAGCCCAGACATACAGATGTATGTTGATGTTATTCAAGAACTAGAGACAGCAAAAGTTAGCACTCACAGCAATGTGTTGAGCCTGTTTTATTAGCTGAGTACACTGGGTTGGTGAACTTCTCAGTTCGTGGGTAAGGAGACCAAGTTTCTAATAATTTTGTATGAGAATAATTTTTCTAACCTCCCAGAGCTTTAATACGTATTTAGCATGCAATTCTTTTTAGTACTTATTTTAAAATCAGAATCAATGATTCCTACAGAGGGTGAAAGAAGCAAAGTTTCTTATTCTTGACAATTTTCCAAACACCACTGACCATTTCCCATGACAGAATTTAATGATAGAAGAGATCTACAAAATTCATGGAAACTGTGGTGGAATCTTTCTGCATTATGCAGCCAAAAATTCATTCACTTGGGGTATTACCTTGGTATAAACAAGGGAAGAATGTAGATAGCTAATGATCTTCAAAATGGCAAACAAATAACCAATTAATTCTATATTATTATACTTCTTGCTGCATGTATAACATAGACAGAGATGTTCAGGGATTTGCCCAAGGCCATGGGAAGAGCTGGAAATGCATCAGGGATTAAAATCGAGGACAAACTGCTTATCATTCATTTCACACTTGATTGCCCAGTAAAGACCATATGCAGCCAGATCTAATACATGACATTACTTTGCTATTTCTCTTATTTAACTTATCTAAAACAACCCTGTTTTATTATCTGTAAAAAACAAAATAAACTTATGCATTGTAAATGATTCATTTATTTCATTTTACAGCCTTTGACAAGTGTAGCTGCTAAATAGGTCAGGTAAAGATTCTGCTCTGTCAGCACACTGATTCTTGAACATATTGTTCTGATGCCATCAAGAATGTGTCATTGAGTTTCATCTTTTATGTGAAAGAAAGAAAAAATAACAAATCCTAGAAGCGATTAAATCACACCAGAACAAACAATGGAGAATCATCACCATTGAATGGTGAGCCCTAACATCCATTTTTACTACATATATGAGACACATATACATGTATACATACATGCACGCATACATTTACTGCACTATATGTGCAAGAGTAAAGATTTTTATCACCTGCAACATCAGGATAATGCATAAACTCTAGAGCTGGGTTCTGGTGTATAAAGCCAGATCAAAGATTCAGCCCAGGTGTGGCTCTGGAGTTTCATTGCTCACGGCTAATTATTCACAAGAAGTCCCCACCCTGCAGAGTTGTTGAGCAGGTTTATCTTTTGGCTGGTAGACATTTTAAAGAAGACACTACCTAAGCTCAGCTGTTTTGTATGACACACTACAGCATCCAAAACAATTTCACAGATTTTATGAGATATTTGACCAGCTGCAGATTACATGTGAATGGAGTTTTCTCTCCCAGAAGCAGTTAGGAGTTGCCAAGACCTTGAGCTGATGCAAAAAACCACTTTAAGTGAATAGGCAGAAGCACAGTACCATAAAGAATGATGAAACTTTAGCTTTGTAATGAGTAAAACCACTAAAAACCTTAATTCTGACCATGACCAAAATATGTAAACCACCATATTACACAAAAAAAACCCCAACCAAACCAAGCCAAAACTCCTTTAAGAATGCACCATCATCATGGTGTAAAAAAAAAGCCTTTTTAGCAATCTTTTTTAAAGACAGCCTCTACCTTTATTTGCTTATGAATCATCAACTGTGATCAAGAATGCTCCAGTCTGTCTCCAAAAAAAAAAAAAAAGCAAAGATTTATTGCAATCATCTGTCCTTGTCATAGTTACCAGGAGTATTAGCAAAGAAAAACAACTGCATTTTGTAGAGAAAATAACTCTCTTCTGGGCATTAAGTTACAGCTACAGAAGCAGAGACAATCCTGTTTCTTGCTGTAGTGCTCCGAGTCTTTTCAATGTTTTTTCTTTCTAATGGCACTGCTGGACTATTCAGAAGCCTCACTGAGTTATTTGAGCAAGAACTCTATGAAAAACATCAACCTTATTTGACAGTAATAGCAGCCTATTTATTGGTTACCAATATTTTATTTAAACAAACTGTATTTTCTTAGCAGTTGAAACTGGTTCTGTCTTCCTCTGCTCTCCTTTGAAATATTTGGGTTTTTTCCTCTCTGTCCTGGTATTTCTATATCTACCTCTTAGAAATGTCTTGATATTATGTAAAGTAACAGCATCTTTCACAGAGTTTTCAAGAGGTAAGTAAGCTAAGCAGTCCATTTGCATGAATATTTGACTTTAACAATGAAAGCTGTGATTGTTACTCAGTAAAAATTCTCCTGGAAGGCAATACCATTTCCATCTGACTCAGGAATGAGCAACAGTTTCACACAAGAGGATATCTGCAGAATTCTTCAGCTCCCAATAATATTACAAACATCAACAAATCAATAAAACACGTTTGTAAGGAAGGTGTCATTATGCATATTTTCAAATGCGGATACTTCATTAGGGGAATGAGAATTATATGAGTGGTTATGTGAGCTCTTATTGGGATTAGAAAGGCCGGGCTTTTAATGCTGTGTTTAGTCCACTATACTACACCTGCCATAAAATATTGCACCCACTTATTAAGGGCTGTCCTTGCATAGAGAGAAGCTGACTGTGTCACTGGGCAGGATGCTCTGGGATGGCCACAGGCCACCAAAGAAAGGCTTACTCTTGAAGGTAGGTAGGCACGTATCCTCTTTCCCTCTATAAAAACAATATTTTAGTCAATTAACTTTATTAGATAGTTATAACTGCCATGAATAGGTAAACAGAAACTGTTTCTGTGTTTTGTGGCTTCACAGGATTCAGCCTCTCGGGAAGATGGAATCTGTGTTGAAACATCAGTGTATTTAATACTTCTAATACCAATGAGAAAGCTTTGTATTACTCCTTCAGCAGAGAACAAATAAAGTTGCAATAAATTAAATAAGACTTCTTCAAGTAATCGTGATTGTCCCCTTTCTTCAGTTTGTGTGTGGTCTTGGCTATTTGTATCAGATTAGAAGATCACAAAGTTCCTTTCCTTCCTTTACATCAATGGATTAATTTCTTTTCTAGTTCCCATTGATGAACTGTGTAATTGAAAAGTATTGTATTATTATACTTTGGATAGCACTTTCTGTCATTTTCTGAGCAATGTAATGTATCTTGTAAGATCTTTTTTTTTCTGTTCAACTATATGATGTAGAAGAATTGAAATAATACTAGTGTAAGTAGCTTTACATGTCATTGGAACAACTTCTGAGAGTGACAGCAGCTGGAGGAGGAAGTAGAAGCTACCTGGAATCTTAGGAATGGGTGCACGAGACCCATCCAAACAGGGTTCATCCTAACAGACAGTCTGGGCATAGATGAAGAAATAATGTTGTCTGAAATAAATAAGAACTTTAAATACTTTACACAGAATGTGATATCATTTCCCTGTGTTTGAGTCTTGTGTGTGATCTGAGATGTGTGTGGTGTGATGCTCAAGATGGTTTTAATTGGTGCAATCAGGAGGTCTCCTAGCTACAGTGCAAGCTGCTGCTGGGGGTTTTGATGACTGCTTGCAGACTGCAGTGGTTAAAATGCGAAGTCCTGTAAAGAAAAAATATGGATAATGGTCTGAAATTTGATCAGACTATTAGTTATTCTATAATAATTGTTAGTACTTTTCCGTTCAGTAAAACAAAGACACTTTTCAGTGTATAGGAGTAATCACTGACACTTGATGACATATCGTTAGTGAAGCCTTTTTTGCAATTATCTAATAACAAAAGGCTAGTTTTATTTGTAGCCCCTGCTGTGTAAGGAAGTTAGATATAAGCTACCTGACCTTGAACTCAAATACATGTGGACTGTCATAGCTTGCACACCGAGTAACTCCATCCAGATGGCTGGGTATTGAGTGAACATTGAATAAATAGTGTTTGTAATAGCTTATACTTGATTTAGTTTAAGTAACTCTAAATAAACAGCATATAAAACAGCATAGCAAGATGACACAATTTTCTAGTGGTGTTGTGCACAGCACATGTATCCCTTCTTCCTCTGGGAAAAGGGAAAGGAGGGAGAGGCAGCAGAGAATACTCTCAGGGACACAGGGCTTCCTGAGGGTACCCGAAGCTGAGCTGGAGCTCACTGGCCATGCCTGGCTCACAGATCTGACCTGAAATTTTTGTCATACTGGAAACAGCAGCCAGGAGCTGGTGTTGTGCATAAAGATGTTGACGTGTGTAGTTCACCTGTTCATACATGGAACTGGACACAGAAAATCAGAATGTGAGGAATTTTATAGACTAAATGTGATGAGATTTCTAGTTTTCTTTTATAGTTGTGTATTTTGGAGGGGAAAAGAAAAATGGCAGAAAGAGAAGCTGGGTTATATGAATACACTGTCAGTGTTTTCAGGAACTTTGTAAGCATCTGAAAAGTTAAAGCTGCTAAATAAGAATCAGAACGTTAATTTCTTCATGAGCTTCTGCAGATGACACACCTTCTTTTAACTGATTATTATACAAATCATGAACTATGACGATAATTGCCTCCCTGGGCAAATGACAAAGGAATTCTTACTTCCAGCATATGCCCTGTTGAATGCCGAAGGCAGTGTACATGCTAAGGCTAATGCTTTGCTATATAATAGACATGTACTGATTAGTAGTTCTCAAGTTAATTTGGTTCTGGTATGATAAATGAGGGAGTGGCTAAGTAAAACTGACATAATGCTGCCTTTCCACTAGAACTGAAATAAATACGTGCTTTCGATGCAGCACCTCTGCAACAGTTCAATTAAAATTGAAGCATCTTTTGCATTTCATGTATTTGACAACTTTAATAAATGATCCCGTTCTTCTCCTGTTTGAGTGTTGAGCCTTTCTAATTGTTTTCCTAAGTCACAATAACATGACTGCCAGGCTCACATGTGACTGCTTTGTCTATATTTCTCCTCAGGGGAAATGATGTCATTTTATTTTTCTTTACATTCTACTGATGTTCTTATTTGTAAGAAGCCAAAAAAGACTGACTTTAATGATTTGGCTTCTATGTGGGATAACCACACTGCTCTAGTTGGAATCCCTGCACAGGGGAGGAAACCCAGTGCATTTACCTGGGGCAGGTTTCTGATGAGCCTGATGCTGCAGTGTCATTGTAAAGGGAATAGACAGTTGTTACAGTGATGGTGTTTGGTAGCTAAGGGTGAGAGAGCACAAAGTCTGCTGCTGGAGTGAAAGTGGCCTCTGTTTTGGGAAAAGTTTGTAAGAAAGAAGGAAGTATGTTTATGTCCCCCTTATTATATATATATATAAAATAAGGAGCTTTACAGGCATCATAGCAATAGGAGGGAGAAACTTTACACCATCCTTGGTGATATGTTTGCACTGTGCTGTTCATGTGGGAGTAGTGACCAATGATCAAAGGTCACATTTCAACAGAGGAAAAGAATTATGTATTCACACACATCCTTATTATTGCCACTTAGCTAGAAGATAAACATAACTGTTATTTATGTTTTATGGATTGTCCTTTTATATTTGTGGGTCACATAATGAAACACCAGAGACATTACATTACAGACTCCACCTTACATTTAATAACTTATGAGGACAATAAATCTCATATGATGATGAGAAGGTGACTCTTTGGTGTTCCTACCATTACTGGCCTAATACTATAAGAATATCAAAATAAAATTGAGTCAGTACTTAAATCAGTGATATCCCTCTAATGGAGGTTGTAAATCATGCCATATAACTAGCACGTATGTCTATACATATTTTAGCTTGGCTTCTCTAGAAGACAAGCATTGTCTCAGGGAAGATATAAAAGAATTGTTTTAATTTCATTAATATTTCTATTTATTAATAAGCAAGTTATTAAAAGTATGAGTGAAAAAGAAGAGAGAAGGAAAGACACAAACACCCAAATGATAACACATAAAAAGCAGAATACTATTCTAGTTACAGTAGCACAGAATGGTGAAGGGAATAAAACCTCTGGAGATTACCTAATCCAACAACACTCAAGCAGAATCATCTACAAAACCCTTCCAGTAGAGTCCACATCCTTGGACAAGCCACTTTACAGCTCTGTACCTTGTTTTCATTCCCTGTAGACCTGTCTCCAGACATTCCTACCCTGCAAGATGTTTCAAGAAAGCTTCAGGAGAAGGATGCTATTTATGAACAAGGAGAAAGATGCTACTTATGAACAAACAGCCACAAAAGAGTAAGTAACCTTGCATTGAGTTTAAGGGCTGCCCATCAGTCATATCACAATTACCAGCATGACTATAAGCAGAGGATCCAGTAATGTCTGTCCTTTGGACTGATTTCACTCTCTTTTTGTGACCAATGCATTAACCATTATTTCTTTGTTCAAAACAGTTATCCTCTTTATTTTCTCTGCTTGGGTATAAAAAGAAAAAATGAACCTGAACTAGTGATAATTCATTTTGGTGCAGGAACAGTGAGAAAACATGCACTATTTCTTCATGTCTATCAGCACTGAGCCCTCTGCTTCTTCTCCAATAAAACCTGCTGTGGTACGTGCATCTCACTCTGTCTGCACACCACTTGCTCATGCTGTTCTATGCCTATCTGTCCTCCTTGATTATGCATTTATTATATAAATAGCTATGAGTTAGTGGCTTTTCTGTGATCTGCCCAGGAGCTTTAATAGGAAGCTGTTGGAGTTCAAAAGTAACTCACTGACAATAGAAACAACACAACTCTGCCAAAACATGAAAACACACTTACTGAGGGCTTGACCTTGATATAGTGGAAAAACCTCATGTGTTTCCATGATCCTATAGATATTCTAATGTGAGCATGACCCTGTCATCATCCAAGTTGGACAGAAAGTGTCCAGAACAAGGGACAAGTTTGCCTATAAAAATGCCAGGAAGCTCAAATAAGCCATGAAAAAAACAGCAATAACAAGGTCATCTCCTAAAGATGTATAACCTTGACCATGAAAAGCACTGACTATCTTCAGTGGTTATGTGCCTTCAGACAGGAGCTGGAGAACTGTCCCATAGTTTTCAAAGCCTTGTAAGAGAATGGCTGGGAAAACTTAGCAAACTTACCCTGTTAAGCAAGGTAAAAAAAAAAACCAGAACAACAAACCCTAATTTTTTTACATGCTGTTGCTTATTCCATAGCAACATCAATTATTTCTTTTTGGGGATATATTTATTTAGGGCACAAAGCAGAAAAGGGTATATAGGACAAATACATTTAACACCAGACATCTAGAATGCATGAAAACTTCCTTTTTTTTTTGGTGTTATATGTAAGTAAAAAATATAGACTATACCTATGTGATATAAAATAAACCCTTTGGTTCTAAGTATGTAGCATCTCACTTTTGTACCATTAAGATCTGTGAGAAGTTAAAAACAAAGATTATTTCTGGCAAGTCTCATGTTTTTAAAGCAGACTACATGAGACAAACATGAGACATAGGTTGCTTTCCAACTTAATCTCCCTTAAGACTTCTTTCTGGAATGATAAATTTGAATCAACACTAGTAATCATCAAAAGCCCTTTCATCTCAATACTATCCTCAGTCCTCTCTCCATGTGGTAATGAGCTTGAAATCCACCAAAATCATTCAGCTGGGCTGTCTTTTGTCATCTCAGTTGCATGCTCAAGGCACTGTTTGTTGTCTCCTGTAGATCAATGAACATTTCTATCTGCTCCACCTTCTCTATGGTCAACATACCATACTCTTGGCTTCCTGCTTGCATAACAGTACAAAAAGGACTCTAAAGGTAAAAAGAACCTACCACAGAGTGAAAGCACTTTCCTACAATAATCTTCATCTGGCAAGTTATCTATAGAGCCTCCTCTGCAGTTCTTAGCATTCCTTTAGAGGCCTTTTGCTCACTGCTGATACCCTCAGTAGATGTCATACGATCATGTCACAGTGGGTTCTTAACTGCTATCTGATACTGCTCCTTTAGAGACTGAATTTGTCTGTTTCTGATCTACCCACGACTGCTTTTGTTGGAGTCTTTACATCTTCCTCTTACCCACGTTCAAAATGGACAAAGGTCCTCGAATTCAGGAGTCAGGGGTTAATGGCTCCTGAGGAAAAGAGACAGGCACTGACTCTCCTTTTGAGGGACCATCAGGTCAGCTGGTGCAGGAATATGAAATGCTCCAAGCAGAAGGCAGGGACCAGTCACCAGAGCCATCCCAGCCACTGGAAAAGCCGATGCCCTTTCCCTGGCACCCACGCAGAGCCGCTGCCGGCAGCAGTGCCTCCTCCAGCGCTGTGATTACTCGGCAGCCTACTGACCTAGACGGTTTCCTGTTTTGCCTAAGCCTAAAGCCATCCCTGGATCCACATTCCCAGTTTTGCAAATGACAACGGGAGGCACAGGGATGACAAAAGCTCGGTGGCATTAGAGAGTCCTCGCGTCAGACTTGTAGGTGCCAGTAGGTGTTGACTGGTGGCATTGTAATGATGGAGGAATGCAGCTACCACCAGTGGAGACAGTAAGTGATGGAGGCTGTGGAGATTCTGTGTATATACCTATGGAATCAATTATATCCCTACATCCTTTTCTGGCTGTAGCTGTAAGTACCTTGACAATGTAACTAGGATGCAACTTTCTGTAACTAAATGCATTAATATTGACCATACTGATTCAAGATTCAGTTGAATGAAAACTGAATGGTGCTAAGTATTTGTAGATGTTTTAAATTTATTGATAATTGATCAACAGAAAGAAAAAGAACAGAAAATAAGTTCTTCCTAAAGAATCCTGTATTTCATATGACCAGAAAAAAGTTTTACTGACACTTCTAATCAGTTCCCAAACACAGACTTGCTATATGTCTCCATATTAATAAAAAACATTAACTTGTTCTTCTCCCTCTCACTTTAATAAGCATCCAGTATGAGCTTAGCAGCATCAATGTCTATTGTCCTTTCTCAGCTGTATCCTGCAGGGTTCATAGAAATCACTGCAAGGACACGCCTAAAACAGGGAATCCACCTTCAACCATTCATTGCTTTCTTTCCCAGACTTCTTCACTGTCTTCCCTTCTACACATACATTCTCTTCTGTTTCTGTTTTCCATGAGGAACAAAACTGAGGAGATGAGACTGCTTTCTAGTTAAGAGAGGAAGGCAGTTTGTGTGGCTTGGCCCAAGTGAAACCTGCCCTTCAGGGTCAATTCCAAGTTCCAATGTAGACAAATCCATCCTTCTTATGGCATTTGTTGCAACGTGCACTGGAGGGCAAAAGGTTAAAAAGGCACATATTTCCATACATCCTCTTGATATGAATTGCTAAGGTGAGGCCTGAGTTCTCCAGAGATATGGGGAGACATGCTGGAAGCATCTTCCTTCCCAAGGAAGCTCCCTAGGGTTTTAGACAGTGATTTCAGAAGTCTTGGACGGTGTCTCAGCTGAAGCATGAGCTGTAATCAGTGCAGGGTTTTCCTCTAGGGACAGGACTACACCTCACACAGACATGAGGGAATAGAAACCAAAAGAGATTTCCAGTCTCTTAGAAGTACCGTATCATGCTGAGCTGGCGACAGCAAAATGAGAGCAGGAGCACATTTTCTCTTGCTGCCATCCTTCCCCTTCTCTTGCTCATGGCCTTCCTTTGGTCCTGATATGCTAGCCCCAGCAGCAAGCAGCGTAGCTGGGCTGTTGCTTTCTTTCCCCTGCATTGTTCAGCCTGGCTGTGGTTCATGTTCCACTGTCCACACTCCTGTGGAGGGCCCTGTTTACCCAGCAGCCTGTGAAGCTGCAGCAATGGCACAAGAGCCACAGGGCACTGGAAAACACTGAGTAAAAATTAATGATCATACAGACATCAACAGTTTTTAAATGTTTGGCCTATGATACAAATATAACAACATGTGTAATGAAAAGTTGTTTGCACTCCTGCCATCATCATTGGGGTTTGAGGAAAGTAAGTCTGAATATAGAAAGGACAAGATCCAGCCCTGGGAAGCCCTGTGCTGGCTCTGGCTGAGGTCCCATTTGAGGTCCCTATGAGAGATTTCTGGGCACACAAACCACTGATTTGGAGGAGTGTGTAGTCTCTATTTAACAATAAACATGCAGTATGGTGTGTTGTGTTCTTTGGCACAGGGATTCAAAGCTGACTCCCAGCCTAGTGGGAAAATCAACAGGCTCCTGGAGAGATACTCTTCTTTCCACAGATGGTTAGTACCTTATAACCTTGGGCACTCCCATGAGTAGTGCAGGAATGAGAAGATTAATTTAAATGCGTATGCTCCATAAACAGAGTAAGTGCTACAGCCTAGAGTACTACAGATGGCTGGATTAAACTCTGTCTTCACATGCTTTATGAGAAAGGACTGATCTAAGCACCTAACTCAAACAGGAGATTCAAACAGCAAATAGGTGGCTTCTTAATCCTCTTTGCATCCATGGATTATCTGTGAAATTTCCTTCCTGAATACTGCTGAGCTGGCAGTTTAGGTCTCTTCCTGGTTCTTCAGGATCCTCACATAAAATCTTAAGCTTAAGATTCGGCATTGAATTTAAGAACTGTGTGGACTATTATTGGTGAAATGGCCTATAATGAACATTAGCACTTTTTACACAACTTGTGTTACACGAGCATCCTTCTGGTGGTTAGGAACTGTTCCTAACTCTGATAGTCAAAGTCAGCAGCCAAACCCACACTGACTGTAGTGCTGCAGAGTCAAGAACCAGCATCATGCTGGCCACAGTTCTCCACTGAAGAAGCATGTCCTGTGGTGGGAGATACTGTCATGAAGATTATGAATAGAGGGATCAGAACCCATGGAGTCTCAAGGGTTTTACCAACAAAGATCACAAAGTAAAGAAAGAGCAAATTAAATGTCACCCATTAAGTGCTCCTTCCTAATGAGAGGTTTAGTTGAGCCTCATTTGACTAAAAGCTTTATTACAGATTGTGCATTAGCTGTATCAACCAGAAGGCAGGAAATGTCTTCTGTTTAATTTCATACACATTGCTGTGATTGCTGACTGTAGGAACCTTTCCTGTTGTCTAAAATGATTCCTTCTTGAAGAAGTCATAGCAGAATAAGATGGGTGATCATCAATCACTACAGTGCAATATTTCAAGGAAAACAAGAAAGGGCACAATAAAATTAAATATTTTATGGAGTAACATTTTAAATTTATCATTAAAAGACATCATTAAATCATTAACTTCTGATAAAGAGAAAAAAAACCCCATTGCTTTCCCATAGGCCAACTTGATGGAGTAGGGAAGCTCAAAGGCCTGAGGAGCTCTGGTTTACTTCCAGTAAACTTCACAGTGCTGTCACCTCATCTGTGACACAGAACAGGGATCTGTAAACACAGGGGCTACACTGCTGGCTACAGGCCTTTGAAGAAACTTTTTTATTGCTCCACTTCAGCTTATCTCTTGTATTCTTCTGGTGTCACATTCTTACATTCTTCTTACAGTGGTGGCACTGCTCATATTCCTGCTGCTGGATGCTCAGAGCTGGACTGTGTGAAACAAAACGGGCACTGGGCCCTGTGTGCAGTGCCTCATATAATTAGCACTGTGCTTCTGTGCTACGGATTTAATTGCACATATCCTCATGGCCCTTACGCTATACACAGCTGGGTATCTACTCATTCACCAGGTACAACTGGACCGTGCTGAGCCCTTTGCTGGCCCAGACTACACCGAACTGTTCGCAAGATGTGTGATCTCAGCAAAGTACCTCCCAGACATTCATTATCACTTGCTCATTCCTTTGAATGCTACAGTTTCCAAGGGCTCACCTACAGCCTGTCCAGACCTGTCAAGGCACACGTGCCCAGAAAAGGCTCTCTCACCTTTCTGCTCCCCCCACCGGCCCATCCCCTCGTGCTTATGTCCCAGGTCTTGCAGCACATCCAGGCACCTCTCTTGCTCTTGACCCCATGTGTCACACAGCTGGTAGCTCTTCCCAGCTCTTCCTGGGAACACCTCTCTACGTAGGTCCTGTCTTATCACCACCTTTTCCAGCATGATTCCCATATCTTGCAAAATCTACTTGCAACACATCCAGCAGCTCCTTTTACTGCTGTGTTATTTGCATTTCCCTAAACAGATGCAACTTGTATGAGAGTTGGGAAGTAAAACTAATCCTGACTCCATTTAGTCAAATTTATGTCTATCTTGGAGGGCCAGACATGCCTGAGAGGAGTTTAATGTGACTGCTGAACTCAGCAGCACTAACCCCATCCTCAAAGTGCATGGGAAAAAAATGTATTTTCCATTATTTCCTCCCAAAGCCAAATGGACCCGTATGGCATCCGCTCACTGATCCCTTCCTAGCTAGTTTTCAGCAATGCTTTTAATCAGTAATCTTCCATACATGCAGGGGTGGAGTGCCCATGGCAACTCAAACCTGTTCAGCAAGAAAGAATCTACTGCATAGAAGGTGTATAAATCTCCATTAAGCATTTCAAAATTGTGACACTCTCTTCTGGAGTTTCAGAGTGATTTTTAGAGTCTTTTGGTAAATTTTAATTACATTTCTATTCAGAAATTGAATTAAGGAAATTCAGGCTTTTGTTGTATTTTTTATTTCTTGCCAAATGCAAAGGTTGGGAGAAATATTTTAGTTGTCACATCAGTGTGATACACACAAATACTGCAGGTTATTCATATGGTAGGAAATGTGAACCTTAATCATATTTACATTGTGTTATTCAAATTTTCATTTGTAATATTGAACTGACAATATTTTTTTCTTCTTGCTTTCATTTTCTGAGTAATGCATAGAAATAAATTATGCTCATTAAAATATGCATTCACTTTGGACATTTTAAGCTTGTTATGGAAATACAACATATGCAATAATAAAAAAAATACTTGCCATAGCTTTAATTTTGCAAAACAATTCAGTAAGAAATCCAAGAAACACAATAGTACATAAAGTGAAAACACCCTTGTAAAATGTAAGCAAAAATTGGGTTTATTCCAGAAAGATGTGCCCGTTGAAGCTTCTCTGTGCTGCTTAGTAGGTCATGTGATGCTATGATAAGGAATTAATTTACTTAATTGATTAAAGTACCATGTTTAGAATAACTGGATGACATATTTAATATTAAAAGATTATTGTAACTCATAGGAGAAATTGCTGGTCCTTAAACAAAAAATGGAATAGAAGTATAGCACACACAAAAAGGACAAACTATACCTGTAAGTTATAACTCCAACAGAATTAGGGCAAGGTCAGTAAAGATGGAGTCGAATTCTCCTGTTACTTAAATATGGAAAGACCTGAGCCAGGGCAGTTTATGCCCTTCCTCCATGGGCCTGTCAGATGTCTGGGATGAAATTCAGCTACATAGCTTCTGAATAGTTGTACCCAGCCATGGGAAAGAACAGGGCTGGTGTCCCTTTGCAGAGTGTGCTCTCTTACCTTTGATTCCTTATGACAGGTGGTCCCAGCTAGGCTGACACCATGGACACTTTTCTGGAGGACACATCTCACCTGCTTTTCTTGTTAGCACAATGGACTGCTCTGTGCTATTAACATCTCTGACTCACTTGTGTCTATTTCCCTGTTTACTACATTTTATAATAAATTCTTTAGTGAGCTGGAGTTGAACTGTTCTAGACAACCTCTATTAGCATGACTCATTATTATCTAAACATTCAAAGGTAGAACTGGATCTCTGTTGTCTGGTTTCAGCATAGCCAAACGTGGCTTGCAAACATATGCTAGCCTGGAGCTGTATCACTTGAAAACCAACTTGAATTTGCTATGCCAAAAGCAGTATTCATTAGTCAATCTTGAATTTCAAATCCTGACTTGTAATAGGAAATTGAAAGAATTAAATGCTTTGATAAGTGTAAACACCAAAGTTATTTGAGAAAAACTTCTTTTGAATATCAGGGTGCTGCTTTGTCCCTTCATGATGAATATTCTGTGCAGCCCTGATTCTCCCACCTGCAAAAAGGATGTGGAAGAGCTGTAGCAAATCCAGAGAAGAGCAATAAAGATGATCAAAGACATGAATGACCCATGGGAGGAACAATTGCACAGGCTAGGGAACTTCAGCCTGGAAAACAGACAATTGAGAGAATATATGATAAAGTAATAAGAAATGGGGAGTGGCATGGGAAGGGTGAATAGGCATCACTTGTTCGCTGAGACTCTCAATGGCAGAAGTAGAGACATCCATTGAATCTTTAGGTGGTTGGTTCAAAACGAACAAAACTAGGTGATTTTTTCATGCAGCTCTATTAAAGCTAAGCACTACTTGCAAAGGGGGTTTGTGAAAGTTAAAGTTCACATAGGTCAAAGGACATACTGGAGAAGTTCAAGGACAAAAATCTTTAGGGTCACAGTGCTGCCCAAATTGCAAATAATCAGTATGCTGCAATGCTTAAGAGCAGTGTCACTATTTACCCTGCTTTTGTGATTTTTCACTTGGTAGCCTGTTTTATCCATCTTGGTCTGGCTCAGCACAGTTATTCTTATGTTGTTTATTAACCAACCATCATTAATATTATAATTAATATTACCTATAATATATAGGTGCATCTGTACTTTTTGGGTACATAACCAATAACTATAAGCTTGTCTCTCAAGATGAATTCCCAAAGAACATTGCAGTAAATGTGGCAGAATATTGATAGATAAATAAATAAATAGTGTGATCTGCATTTAGAAATTAAGAAAACATAAAATACCAGTCCAAATAGTTGTAGCTTAAATATACATTTATATTTTTAACAAGTTTTCCATTATGGTATAAAACATTTAAAAGATTTTAACATTGATATGAAAATCTATTACAGGATTATTTTTTGCCATCAATGAAGTTAAATGCTGAAATCTATTTTAAAAAGTCATTAACTCCTTACAACCATACACTTTTCTATGTAAAACTGAAAGGAAATGCACAAACTGTCTAATAAGGCCTGGGAAGTTGGACAATTATTGGTTAAAGAATCTGACCTATGATATAGGTAGTAATGTTAATTTTGATATGAGTCTCCTTTACATTATTAGTCTGCTTGAAGAGCTAGTGAAATATAATCTGTAATTGCTCGGGGTCTGAATTGTGAAATATGACAGTTAAGCATGTGTCTTATTTGACAATTTTAGGATAAAAAGTTCAGATTTTGTGTATGCCACTGACAGACCTGCATGAGACAATGTATGGTAGGTATCTTTTGCTTCTGTCGGATCTGCAGGTGAAAAAGCACTTCAGTTATAAACAGAAAACTGGAGTGTTCAGACAAAACTTGATAGTTTAAAACTCATGGTTAATCTCATCTCTCTGGTCTGATGCTTGTACGTTTTTTTTTTCAGGAGACTAAAGATGGGAACAGCACAGACTGTGAACATGTTTGTAATACAAGAGGGTTGTTGGTGTGTTTGTAAAGGAGCAGTGAATCCAGCCAGCAGAACACACAGATGTCAATGGGAATGTTATGGCGCTTTTGCATAAGCAAAAGGAAAGGGTTTATGGCTCCTTTGCTTCTTACTTTCTCTGGGAAAGAAGGAAGTGAAGTATTTGTCTCTCTAACAGTGACTAAGAGTCAACAGTAGCAATCAGAGAAGGACTCAGTAGTCACTCAGTAGCAAAGGAACATGAGAAAATAGGTGTCCACTGGGCTTTCCAGCACCTTGCTATGCAATTAACAGCAATTCCTCTCTCCGTCATTGGGTCCCCAAATGAACACGTTCACCAAGCCAGCCTCACTGAAATCAGAAACCATGTTTCTTTCAGTAGGAATTTTCAATTTCTTAAATTCAAACTTCTATCTACCCTCACAGTCAGAAACCATGTTTTTAGAGAAAAATAAAATTATCAAACAAAAATAGTTTATAAACCCTGAATCTTGCTTTTCCCTAATGATAGCCCAGAAGGACTGAAGTTCTTCAAGGACTGTCATTCCTACCTGTGTGACAGAGATCGTCTGAGCAACACCTTTCTTTCACCTGGAAAGACAGTCTCCCTGTACAGATGACTATTATATATCTGGGATGAGGGAAATTTTTCTGGCTTTGTCTTGTAAAAAGCTTCAATGATTTGTGACTGGTGAGACCCCACCTCGAGTACTGTGTCCAGTTTTGGACACCCCAGTTCAGAAAAGATAGAGATTTGCTGGAG
>JAOEGS010015418.1:0-24604 GCA_025447755.1 Corythornis vintsioides | reverse complement strand
GGGTATAACATGTCCCTTCTTCCAGTCCCCAGGGACTTCACCTGACTGCCAAGACTTTTCAAATATCATGGCAAGTGGCTAGGTCCAATCTGTTGTTTGGTCACTTGTAGGCTGACCACAACTGAGAGGTCACTGTGGGAGGAGCAGGAGACAGCTTACCTACAACATGCCAATGTCTTGTGGCTTGGTCCCTCGATCTACAGAACTCTGTTCTACACTTCGCTTTGCTTCTCCCCTATAAAGCAGCGCTGCTCTTCCCCTGCCTATCTTCTGGACCATCTTGCCAGATTTGTGGGCTGTTTCCTCATGGTAGCAAGGGGCTAATGGGGGATGTTGTTATATAACTTGGACTTGGGTGGTGGTTTCTAACCGTGCCTGTCCCGGGCAGGTGTGCTGCAGACAGAAGGATTACTGGCAGTTTGTGAAGGACATTCGCTGGTTGAGTCCCAGCTCTGCTCATCATCTGGAGAAGGTGGGTGCTGGTTGGGTGGCCTTGTGTGCATAGCAGGGAGGGGCGAGGGCAGGTGGGCTGCAAGCCTGGCTGGTGGGGTAGCATGGCCTTGACTGCTGCCTGCTGGGGGTAAAGCGGCTCTGTGGTTTGTGGAGGCTGAAGCAGCTGCCTGTTTGTGGACAAGCCGTATGCTGGGAACTCGGTGTGGCTTGGGCTGAGACAATCGGCTGCTTATTTCTCCCAGGCCAATCTCCTGCTCAGCTTGGCTGGCTGCAGTGGGCATCACCAAGGGAACCAGACAAGCAGCACTTGTGTCCGTGTGGGGTGATTCACCCTTTGGGCAAAGCTCTGGGGGCTGGGCTGTCCCATTTCTGGATTGGTGGCCGTGTGTTTGATTCTCCTGTTCCTGGCTTGTGCTGACCACTGCCACACGGGATTGCTCCTGGTCCTTGGCTGCCCTTTGCTGGTATCCATGGTCCTTGTCATGAGTGGGCATGAAGAGCTGACATCCAGTAGTCCCAGTCTGCTGCTGGGGGGATGTGGAGTGTGATTCAAGTCCAGCTTTTCGAGCTGCAGCAACTTGGGTGTTGCTGTAACCTTCTCAGTAAAAGTGTCAGCAAGATCCTGGCTGTCACCACCAGGGTCAGGTTGGGTTTGGGAGTGTGGGACACTCCAGGTCAGGAATGAGGCACGTGGGTGGGAGAGTGTGGAGGAGAAATTCATAGTACTGGTGACTGTCAGAGGACTTTGGTCGCTGGCTGACCTTTGAAGTGTTGTTCCTGCCCAGTGCCTGTGTCTGGGGAGCTGCTGTGACCTGTCCTCCTTCCTGCTGACAGTAGCCAGTGCTTGAAAGCTGCTGTTACCCTGGGGGACCAAAGCTCTGTGGTGGAACAACCCCAGCTCTACTGCATGCCTCTGTGTGCCTTAACCTGTGCCTGTCATCCCTGCCCAGTTCATCAGCCTGCAGGAGAGCAACGAGCCTAACCCAGAGGGCTGTGAGGACCAGGCCATTGCACAGCTGTGGCTGCAGCACAGCCTGCAGTGCCACTGCCTGTCTGCGCAGCTGAGACCGCTCCTGGGGAACCAGCAGTACATCAGGAAGTTCTACACAGGTAAAGAGACATGGAATTTTACATTCTTATTAGGCAAATCTCTAGCTGGTGCTATTTCCAGATTGTGTGAGAGCAAGAGGGCATGGCGGAGAAAGGTGGTTTCTTTGTGAACATCCAGCACTGTCAAACCACGTGGCTGGCAGGGACCCCTCACCACCTGTTTTTGATGTTTTTTCTCTCCCCAGACACTGCCTTCCTGCTCAGTGACGCCCACGTCACAGCCATGCTGCAGTGCCTGGAGGCTGTTGAGCAGAACAACCCCAGACTTCTGGCTCAGATTGACACCTCCATGGTGAGTTGAGATCCTGGCTTTTACATCTGGCTCTCCCCAGGTGCCATTTGTCTGTAGCTGCTCCTGTGAGGTCACATTTGGGGCACACAGAGCCCTTAGATAAGGGCCTTCAAAATGGGAAGAGAGCAGTGAACTGGTCCCTGTGGTGCCCGCATGAAGCTGTCAGGGGTCAGGGTGGGGGAGCTGGCTGTGTGGAGCCTGAAATTGATCACCTTGGTTCTGGCTGGCATTGAGGACCAGTTCCATGTAAAAGGCATATCTGAAGACCTCTCCAACAGTATCAGGCTTCAGGATGAGCAAGCAGAGCTGCCTGGTTGTGGTGGATGGCCACCCTCAGAGGGAATGAGCAGCACCCCAGGACACCTGGGTGCCCACTCCTGCTGGTGATGTAGCCTTGTGCAGCCCTGTGCCAGCTGCCCCCTCCCTAGACAAGGGAACAGCAGCTGCGTTCTTTGCACAGAGCTCCCCAGAGAAGAGTAATTAATGAGGCTTCGTTAAATGGGGGCTGTGTTATTTCAGCTGGCGGGCACGTCACTGCCATCCCTGTGCACGTCAGACCCTTCTGCTGGGACAAGAGAAATGTGTGACCACAATGCTGAAGGACACAAGAGCCATCTGCCTGGGACGCTGGGCTGCCTGGATCACTTCTCTGAGAGCCTGGTAATTTCCCAGTGGGAGCCTCCCATGTAGCTGTGAACAAAGAGCCATTGCCCTTCTGTGCCGTGGCATTTTCCCCTCCCCAGCCTCCCACCTCCAGCACTGCCACAGCCTTGGCTGACTGGTCACCAGGCACTTGCAGGTCGATTCCTTTCTGTTGCTGCTTCTATGACATGTAGCCCAATAAATGCTGATTTATTAATGATGCCACCTCTCTTCAGCTTACCAGGACGAGTGATGTTCCACCCGTGACCAAGAGTCAGAGCCTGACTGCCCTCCCCGTGGCACTGTACGGCCCCACTGCGGGCTGCATGCAGCAGCGCTGCTTCGGGTCCTTCTCCAGCCTCCACAGTCCAGCCTCCTCTGGCCTCTCAGGTAATGAGGGTGGGCTGGGAAGCTCAGGATAGACCCAGAGAAGACTTTGCCTTTTCTCTTGGTTTCATTGTGGTGAATGTGGGTATAAGATCTCTGCCTGTGATGGGAGATTGCTGGTCTTTGGCCATGGTGGGAGGGCATGCTGGTGTGAAGCCACAAGCTCATTGCTGCAGGGTGGTCTGTTTGTTCCAGGGTGTGTGACATTCTGCTCCTGCCTCTGTCCAGACAGGAGACCAGTGAGCTCCTCCGTCAGCTCCAATGCCAGCCAGCCCCAGGAGCACTGCCCATCCAGCCGGTCCTCCTCCTTCAGTGAGGGCAGGTCACCTCTGGAGCAGCCCAGCTCTGTCACTCACGTGCCCTTACCCAAAGACCCCTTCTCTCCAGCCAGTGAGATGAGCTCCAGCACCACCAGCCAGACTGAGGACACTTGGACAGGGAGTCAGGATGATCCTCAGAGCGATGTTAATGATGGGCCAGAGTACCTGGCCATTGGGAACTCGGGGCGCCGGGGCCGGGCGTGCAGCAGCACCAGCACCAACAGCACCAAGAGCAGTAGCTCCAAACTCTTCTCCAGCAGCTCCCAGAAGCTGGACTCAGTCTCATCCCTCGGGGAGCAGGGGGCAAGTGGAGGTGGAAGCAAGGGCTTGAACCTGTTGCGCCGGTCCAGCTTCTCCGAGGGACAGTCGTCAGCTCCGCAGGGCATCCTCAAGAAGAGCCACGTGCGCTCTCACTCTGACACTAACGTGGCCTCGGGGAAGTTGCATGGTAATGGGGCAGCTTTAGTGGGATGGCTTTGGGGTGTGAGAGTCCCTGGTACAGGGAGGCTGATGCTTTGGTTGGTTGGCAAGGGGGACAGTGGGTGAGCAGTTGGGAAATTTGGTCAGCCCTTCATTTTCCTGCTCTGCACTGGAGTGATGGGCTGACATGTTGCTTCTCAGAATGTTGTGTGGTGGTCTCTTATTGTTACTGGCAGCTTTTACCAGAAACTTAGGAAATGACAGTGATGGTGGCATTAGCCATCCTGCTTCCTCACTGGCCTTCCCCAGCTGGGCATGGGGCCTTGGCAGGGTATTGGGCTGGGGCTTGGGCTCATTCTACTGATGTAGGCGAATACATGATGGGGGCTAGGGAGTGGGATGTGAGAGGACAACCAGTTCATGGGAGTCTGCCCTACTGGTGCATGGGAGAAGTGGAGGTACTTGCTCAGTAGTAACCAGTCTGTCTTTGTTTTCTCTCCCTTAACGCTTCCCTCCTCCTCCTCTGTCTGCTCAGGAGGCCTCAGAGATATCACCATTATAATAGAAGATCCAGTGGCAGGTTTGGGAGCCAGTGTAACAGCCTTTCATTAGTGATCATTGCATCATGTTCAGGATTTCCATCAACCCATTAGTGTCCATGTAGAAAGCCTAAAAAAAATATTTCTTTCATGTGTCCCAGCTGGTGCTGTGAAATGTGGTCAGGTTTTTGCATGTGGCCTGACTGAAGATCCCAGCTTGGTTTTGGGGAGAAGTGGGCTAGACCCAGAAGGGTGCCCAGCTCCCCTGCATGGCATTAGGGAGTGCTGGCCACCGAGTCCCTGAGCTGTGTCCCTTGCCCTTCCCTTCACTCCACTGCCTCAGGAACCAGGAGAGGTTCTGTGTCTCATGGAGGATATAAGGGTTTTAGCTAAGCATGTGCTTGAACATATGATTTTTCCTTTAATTTAGTGGGCCTGTGGCACAGGGTGGTTTGATGTTGGCTGAGTTCTGCTGTGTCCCAACCAGCTGTGCTTGCACCCATGGCCAGGACTCCTAGGTACTCTTCTGGGCCTGGGGAGGTTTCTTGCTGAGCAGAGGTGCTGGGGTGCTGTTATCCCATTGTCCCACATGCAGAAAGAGTGAGTCAGCAGCTCAAAAAAAAATTAGCTGTTTCATTTTGCATCTGTTGAATGGCAGCGTTTGGTTTGTGGAGCTCATATCTGGGTGCTGAAGAGTCTGCAGCCGGGAAAGCTGCTTCTTGGAGGCAGTGGGTGTTCAGACGTGTCCAGCATTGTGTCCTGCTCCAGCAGAGGATGTGGAGCACTGCCTCACTTTACTCTTTAGCAGTAGGCTCTGTTGCATGTGGCATCCCCCATGCTGGTGATTATGAGGTGCTTTCTGTGCTGGTTTTCAGCAGGGTTGAGGTGACTGCAGAGTGAAAACCTCCCACCTTGAGGGGTCTCCTTTTCACTTATTCTATGGGGTGGGTTGGTCCTAGACCCCATCTTGGTGGCTGCCACTTCATGGTCTTGGCAGGGAAGTGCTGACGTAGGTGGACTTAGGAGCCTCTGGCCACACCACGGTTATGGCACAAAGCTGGGAGCAAAGGGACGGGAGGCTGAGAGGATGGAGATGTCCTTCTGTTGTGCTTGGGACACCAGCCAGTGCCTGACCCGTGTCCATACCTGTATGATCCTGTTCTGCTCCAGTATGGGTGTTCTCGGTCTCCTTCAGCAGCCCTGCTCTGGCTGGCTGCTCCCTGGGGCTGTGGCTCTCTGTAGAGCACCAGCTGTTGTTGGTCTCTGGTCAGACCAGCTCCTGGCAGTCCATGCCAGCTCAACCTAGCAGGGAATTGCACTGCAGTGTGTGTGTGGGGTAGAGCCCTGCCCACAACCTGTGTAAGTCACCTTGAGAACTGCAGCCCAGGCTCCAGGGCTGTGTGCAGGGAACCCTGGTTTCTAGTTCAGCAAGACCATGTCCTTCACAGAATCACAGATTGTCATTGATTGGAAGAGACCTTCAAGATCATCCAGTCCAACCTTTGATGCAACACTGCAAGCTCAACCACTAAACCATGTCCCTAAGCACCAGGTCAACACACCATTTAAATGCCTCCAGGGATGGTGACTCCACCAGTGCCCTGGGCAGACCATTCCAATGTTTGATATCTCTTTCATTGAGGAAGTGTTTCCTAATATTCAGCCTAAACTTCCCCTGGTGCAACTTGCAGACATTCCCTCTGTCACACATCACCAGGGAGAAGAGGCTGTCCACCTCCTCACTCCAGCTCTCTTTTCAACTACCCTTTCAGGTAGTTGTAGAGAGCGAGAAGGTCTCCCCTCAGCCTTCTCCAGACTGAACAACCCCAGCTCCCTCAGCCACTCCTCACAGGACTTGTGCTCTGGGCCCTTCATGAGCCTTGCTGCCCTTTTCTGGACACACTCCAGCACTTCTATGTTCCTCTTACAGTTTGAGGCCCAGAACTGAACACAGTATTCAAGGTGTGGCCTCACCAGTGCCGAGTACAGTGGGACAGTCACCTCCCTATTCCTGCTGGCCACAGTGTCTCTAATACAAGCCAGGATGCCATTGGCCTTCTTGGCCACCTGCACGCACTGCTGGCTTGTATTTAGTTAACTATTGATCAACACCCTAGGTTCTTTTCCAGCTTGCAGTTTTCCAACCACATCCCCAAGTCTGTAGCTTGCCATGAGGTTGTCATGACCCAAGTGCAGGACCCGGCCCTTGGCCTTGCTGAACCCCATGCAGTTAACATTGGCCCACTGATCTAACCTGTCTGGATCCCACTGTAAAGCTTCCTACCCTTTAGCAGATCAACACACCTACCTAGCTTGTTGTCATCTGCAAGTTTACTGAGGGTGCACTCAATCCCCTCATCCAGATCATTAATAACAATACTGAAAAGAACAGGTCCAAGGACTGAATGCTGGGGAATACCACTAGTGACACCAGCCCTTCTACTCTTGTCCAGGCTGCTTTGCAGGGCTGGAAGCCCCACAGATCCCTGCTCAGGTTTTACCTTGTCTCCTCACTCTCTGCCCTAGGAGGAGAACTCTTCACTCGGAGGTGCTCCAGCAGGAAAGAAGTGCTTGCTGAAGCCTGTTGTGTCCCCGAGCTCTGCTAGGGGGTAAAGAGAGGAAGGCTTGGGACCTGACTGCTCTGTGGCTCTTGTGAACTTCTTTCCTTTCCCCTTCTCCTCTCCTGCCTGAAATGCCCTTCCAGTTTTGTCCCCTCCTGGGCTTGCCCTCAGCCATGGCACAGAACAGGAAGATGTCCCTCCTTGCTTCCCATCCATTTGTCCCTGCCTGTGTGATGCTGATCCCCTTTCATTTCACCCTGTGTAATGTCTGGACACCTCCAGCATACTGATGTGTGCCTGGTGTCATCTTTATTTCCAGAGTCCCGCGGCGATACGGGCGGAGAGAGAGGGGCTGTCTCTGCTTCCACCCAGAGCAGTGAACTGAGCACACCCAGCTCCCTCTACATGGAGTACGGTGAGAACAGCCAGCCTCAGTGGGCACACTCACTCCTGGTCAGGCTCCTTCATCAGCCCTGGTGGCCTCTGCTTCTGGCATCTGCCAGTGGCATGTTGGTTAGGCATGTTGGTTGGGCTTGTTAGCATGGGGATAGCAACAGGTCCCTCCCTCATGTGTTTGTTGCTTGCTTTTCTAGACTCTGGCCAGTACCTGAGCTCGGGGGAAGGGATGTTCAGAAGACCCTCAGAAGGGCAATCCCTCATCAGTTACCTCTCTGAGCAGGACTTTGGGAGCTGTGCAGATCTGGAGAAGGTGAGGGAAGCAGAAACAGCCTGTGTGCCTTGGGGAATGTATCTTACTGCAAGTTCAGTGATGCTTCCTTCTACAACTAAGATAATCTCATAGTATTTCCTTCTATAGTTCTTGAAGGTTGAGTTCCTCAGTGGTGTCTGACAGATAGGATCTGCTCATCCAGCATACACACAGCAGCTCTATGACATGTTAGGACTCCTTGGGGACATGTGCTGACTCCCCAGAGCACATCTGTTGCACATCCTCTTCATAGTATGCCCCCTGTGCTTTGTGAGTATTCTGGTGCCCAAAAAGGCTTTAGTTTCTAGGTCCTCATAGAAGAATCAGATTTGATGGGGTTGACAGGATTTAACAGCTTTCTCCCACCCTTCTCCTTATTGCTCTTTCCTGTTACAGGTGGGGATGAGGATTTTACCAAGCCTTTCTACTTTCTCCATAGCACAGCCTTGAATGCTCTTGCTCTTGCCTTCCAGGAGAATGCCCACTTCAGCATCTCTGAGTCTCTGATCGCTGCCATTGAGCTGATGAAATGCAACATGATGAGCAGGCAGCTGGAGGAGGAGGAGGAGGAAGACAGCGACAAGGAGATCCAGGAGCTTAAACAGAAGATTCGCATTCGGCGCCAGCAGATCCGCACAAGGCGCCTGTTCCCTACCTGCCAGGAGATGGGCTCAGACAGTGGGTGATGCGTTTTGGTCTCATCAGCTTGGGGGATGAGGGTTTTCTGTCCCTGGCCTGTCCTTACAGCATCCTGCCTTCCTGTTGCTACCCATGTGCTGCAGGGAAACTCTGCTGCTGTTGAAGACAATGAGACTGATACTGTATATTGGTAACACTTGGGTGCTGTTGGTGATGGGTTATGGAATGAATTGAATTTTTAACCTGTAACATTTTATATCCTTGACCTCCATCCTCTCTCTGTCCTGGCCATACCTGGCTGTTAACTTCTCCCTTGGCTGTTAACTTCTCCCTTGGCTGTCAACTTCTCCCTTAGATGTCAGTGACCCTTCAGACCACTTCCATAGATGGCCTGTCTCTGTTGCATTCCTCCCAGGTCTTGTGGCCACAGACAGTGGGTCCCAGTTCAGCTCCCATGGCTCCATGCGGCTCTCTGACTCTGGTTCTGTGGAGGATGTGGAAGAGTATGAGATCCAAGGTAGGAGGGAATAGCTGTGTTTGTTTATTGCATGGAGAGACTTCTCCTTGGTGTGGTTGTGTGAGGTCTGTCCTGCTGAAGAAAAGCATATCCCTTTGGCCTTCAGGATGGCTTTTCCTAAACAAATGGCTGCATTCTGAGCATGAGCAGAGCTACCATTTTCTCTCATGTGGTGGCTTGACTTTCCTTCAAAATCCTCTGCAACCCTCTAGCATTCAGTGCCTTTGGCTGGTAGGTGGATTCATTTTATTCCCTGGTTCACATAGTGGTTGCCACAGCTGGTGGGAGAGCTGCCATCTTGCTCTCTTCCTTCGCAGGTAGAAGGAGCCATAGCTCTGACCACTTATCTCTTTGGGTGGTAGTGGTGGGCACTGGTCACATCCTGACCTGTAATACCTGTAGTCTCTTCTGGCAGCTTGGATGGCTGAACTTATTGTGCACAGGAAACCTGTCTGGGTCCCTGGGTGTCCCTTTCCTTCAGAGCCTTGTACATCCTCCAAAGTGGATGACTGAGCAGTACCTCCATCTCACTGACTTTAAAAATAAGATGGAGCAGTCCAGCCTCCAGCTATAAACTTCTCATCCCTTGAATGTTGACAGCAAAGCCCTCCCTTCAACTTCTGAGGGCTAGATTTTGGGCTCAGTTTTGAAGCCCACAGAGGGGTGTGTGAATTCAGTTTTGGGCTTCTCTTATGCAAGTGCTACTCTTGTGTTGTGCCCTTTCTCTTTGGCTTGGCCAAAGCACTGAAGTCAACTGTTTTGTCATCACCGTGTTATACAGATGGTAACGATGGATCTAACCTGATTCAAATGTCCAAGAACGGCCTCTCAGTGTCAATGGCTTCCTTGTTCTCAGGTAGTACCTCACAGTGCTCCCCTGCAGCACGTTCCTGTGTGTGTGCAAGGCGTGTGTGTGTGTGTGCATGTGCACACTCCTCAGAAATCTCCCTGATTTGGGAACTCTGAACGGTATAATCTGGACATGGGCGAGAAAAGCCATGGCAGGATGATATGGCAGATGGAGAAGAGGCAGAGGAGCTCTGCCATGGGCTCCATCCCAGGGGAGGTTTGCCATGCAGTACTTTGGATATTCCACATGTGCCTTCTGTGGTGAGGACCTGTCTTGCCTGGGGTAGGGATTGACAGGGTGATGGCACAGCTTTGCAGCTCTGTAGCTGTTGAAAGCTGAGCCTGGGCTAGATGAGAGCAGACTCTTCTACTGGGTAGGACCTGCAATGGAACCCAGGTGCCTTGGGGAGCATTTTCTGCTTGACATGGCAGAGCTGGCATGCTGCAGCTCTGATCCAAACCATGGCCAATCCTTCCTGTCCTGCTCAGACTTGTCTTGAAGAAGAATCCTTCCAGAAGTCCTGGAGGGAGAAGTAGTGAGAGCAGACAGGGCATAGGCTGTTTGCTCACACTGGAGGCCCTGGGCACTGGGATCACATGCAGCCACATCTTGCTTAGTGATTTTATTGTTGGCAGTACTACTAGATAATCCTTCCGGTCTGCTGGCTGTGTTAAATAACCTTCACGTGCTCCCTGCTTGCTTTAGCCAGGGAATAGCCTGCGTGGGCTGCTGCTGATCTCTCCTGCCAGGTGTTTGGCACCAGCACATCACTCCTACTGGAGATACTGGTGCTTGGAGCTTCCCTGCCAGCCCTGCTGTGGTCTGTGTTCACAGCCCAAGTGTTTAATCCAGAGGGGGCTCATCCTGGCCTGAATCTGATGTATGGGGGCTGGCGTGATGTCCTTGGGTTTGGGGCTGTTCATGAGTTCCCCAGGGACTATCCCACCTGATGATATTGGGTACCTTTTGGGGAGTGTCTGCAGTTAAGGTTGGGAAGCAAGGGGTGGCAGGATCCCAGTGCTGGTCCCTGTGGGAGCCTAGGTTGAGATCTGACTGCCTCTGCCATCCCTGAGGCATCTGCCTCCCCACCTGCCCAGCACTGCTGCCTGTGCTCTGCTGTTTGCTCCACTTCGTTGTAGTGGCAGCAGAGCACAGCAGGTATGTCTGGTGCCCTCCATGGCCAGGAGGCTACGTTTGTCTGAACTCCCTGTTTTCTGCTGCTAGAAGTCTAATGGCACGATTGCAGATTCCTTAGTGTTAGGATGCTTCCTTGTGCCTGTTTCTAGCAATGGATGTCAAACAAGGAGGGTTCAGCATCCATACTGGACTCCTCCAGTGTGTGTCTTTACATTTACAGGCAGGACTGGGACTTGCTCCCCACACTGCCAGGGCAGCCCTGTTCTTCCTACAGGAGCTGATGGCTCAGGAGCAGCACTTTTCATTCAGCCAGGCCATGATTCCCTTGGCCTTGGTGTGCAGTTGGTGCCTGGCTGGGGTCGGGTGAACTCTGTGCACCCCAGACCGGGGCTCCCCTAGCCAAGTACTAGGCCACTGGCTTTGGGAGAGCTACAAGCCTGTGTTTGGGGTCAGGGTGGTCACTGCAGACCCTATTCCTGGAGCTCCCCAGAAAAAAAAAGAGGAGACCTGCTGGGCTGAAGGTCTGTGGCATTGGCCTCCTGTCCTGACCTGTAGTGCTTTGCCGTTGCATGCTGTCCTCCTTCCCTTTTCTGGGGGGCTGTCTGCAACAAAGCAGGGTTTCTGCCTGCCTTGTACTGCTGTGCCAGAGTCCTTCCACTGTTGAGATTAATTCTCTGTCAGGGTTTAACCTGGTGGAGTGAAAGACAGATGAGTGATGAAGGGACTGCTGGGTACTGCCTGGTACTGGAGGCTGGCACCAAAGAGGGATATGGGGCAGCACAGGACTGATGGGGAGCTGATGGAGGGGTGAAGGGAGCATGACCCCAGTGTGCTGCATCTTACCTTGGACTCCTCCTTCCTCGGGAGATGGGTCTTTGGTCTCTGACTCTGTCTCTGCATGGATGCTGATGTGTCTCTGGCGTGCTGGGGTGAGGCTGCCAGCCTGGGCTGTGCTGTCACTGACAAGCTGTGTCACAGCCACCGCCTGATCTTACTGTTTGTGGGCCAGTAGAGAGGAGGGCTCTGCATCCCATTGCTAATCCCTTGTAGCATCTACACTTCCTGTAGAGAGCTACTGCCTTCTTCCTAACCTTGCTGTCCTGCTCTCCTAGCTCCTGTGTGTATACTGGTTATGGCCACATCACTGCTAGGACTTTGTATGTGACCTGTACCAGCAGCCACTTGTCTCCCCCAGACCTCAGGCTCACTGTTCTCCCAGCATCTCACCATGTCCTTCCCTTGTAACTTGGACAGGGGACTGGTTAGACTGCACCTCTCCTTGCTGCTCCCTGCCACTGGTAGAAGTTGATGCCGTAGTTCACGTGCTTTTGAACAGCTTGATGAGTTTTATGGTGAAGCTTTGGTTTGAAATGAGTGTAGTACTCTGCCCTGCCCCATCGGCTCTACCTTGTCTGTTTGTGATTCAGATGCAGACATCAAGAGGCACCCAGACTCCAGCAGAAGGTCCTTTCTCTCCTCGGAATCCATGTATGTCTTCAACTTGTGGCAAGACATATTGGTACCAAGTTCCCCTTCCTGCTCAGCTCTGCTCTTCCACATGCATCAGCTGCTGTTTGCATTGAAGTGGACCTCCCTCCCTCCCTGCCTCCCTTATCAGTGGGGTACTGGGTCTTAAATCTATGGAGCTGTACCTGGGATGATCAAGATATTCACGTGAGGTAGATATGGTGTCAGGAGAGATGCAAGTGAGAGGCTGGGGAGAGGACATGGCACAAGCTGGAGCATGTGGAGAGGCTACTGGCTTCCTGCTGGCTCTGAGCCTCCCCTGCCTTCCTGCTCTCAGCTGGGACAGCCTGTCAGGCTGCTTGGTGCTGCTGCCTTCTCTCCAGACCTCACTGCTGTGCTGTGACCCAGAGGTGTAACTGCTGGTGCACAGTAATGCTCACAAACTCTCTGTGCAAGGTAGCAAGTGAAGTGCACAGTCCTTTCCCAGTACTGCCCCAGGGTGGAGAGTGGGGGCTGTGGCAGCATCTTGGATAGGTTCATACTGGAAGAGCAGTTCTTTCTGGCTCATACAGACACTGGCTGTCACTTTGCAGCTTCCCCTGCAAACAGGCAAAGATTTGGTTAGGTAAGATATGTTTTGCTTGCCTTTCTAAGAGGTGGTTGTGCCCATAGCCAGCTTTGCTTGGGGGCAGCCGCAGAGACAGAAATCAATAACTTACATCAATTCTAAACCTCTCTAGTGGAGCAGAAATAAGGTACCAGAGTTGGAGCATCCTTGGGGAACTGGCATCAGGGTTTATGAGGTGGGCACAGTTGTGAGACCTGGGACTAACCACTCCCTTTGCTGTCTAGATCCCACTCCTTCCTCAATTCCAACTCGGCAGAGGCCGTGGCCATGGGTTTACTGAAGCAGTTTGAGGGCATGCAGCTCCCAGCTGCCTCTGAACTGGAGTGGCTGGTCCCCGAGCGCGACGCCCCACAGAAGGTAGGGCTGCGAGTCCCTGGTCACTGATTGTATTTGATCTTCCCTGAACCCCTACTGAGGAGTTCTGCAAGTCCCAGTGATCCCTTTGTGGAACTGGAGGAGGGGTTTTGTCTTGGCTCTGGAGATGGGTGCAGCTGAGCAGGACTCTGCCACCACAGCCTCTTGAAGCAGAGTCCCTGGATTCCTGGAGACACCCCTTGTTCAGCCACCACTCAGCTGGAGCAGTAGCTCTGTGCGTGGCAGTTTTCCCTGCAGGTTTCTGGCCAGCCAGCCAGGTGCTGTACCTGTACCTTTGTGGTACTAGGCAGGGACCTGATGCTCTTGCCTCTCCCAGCTCCTGCCCATCCCCGACTCTCTGCCCATCTCTCCCGATGATGGAGAACATGCCGACATCTACAAGCTGAGGATTCGGGTGCGTGGAAACCTGGAGTGGGCCCCGCCACGACCACAGATCATCTTCAATGTCCACCCAGCCCCAACGTAAGGACTGATGTGGCTGAGGGCTCTCTGGGGACCTGCCCTTTCCAACCCTTTTCCATCAACACCAAGGTTGATTATCCATTCTTTCCTGCTTGCCCACGAGGGCTTCTCTGCTTTGAGCCTGGTAAATCTATGGTGGTCACCTCTGGCAGATGGTGCTGCGAGATGGAAGCAGTGCCTATGGTTGGTACCTTTGGTTTGCACCAAAGCATAACAGGGTCTTTCCCCTTGGGTTTGTTGTCCACACTTAAGTGGCAAAGCATGTGGCCATCTCTGTCATCCAGATCTGTGCCAGTGTGCATCCTCTGGTACCAAATGCCATCAAGGTTGGATTCAGTGTCAGTGCCCATCCTCTGGTGCCAGGTGCCATCAAGGCTGGACTCATGCATGTTTTCTCTCTCCGGGCAGGAGGAAGGTGGCTGTAGCCAAACAGAATTACCGGTGTGCAGGCTGTGGCATCCGAACTGATCCTGGTGAGTGCTGGGATCCTGACATGTAGCCAGAGGGTGGGGAAGAACCTATGAACAATTGGGAAGATGTAGAGTGTGTGGGTGATGACAGAGCCCAGCACAAGGTCACTAGGGAATGGTACACTGCCTTTGCCAGCTCTGCCTGTACGTTGGTGTGCACCACCCACATAGGAGTCTCCTTTTCCAGAAGGTGTTGGGTATGGTGGGGACAAAGAGCAGGCAGCCTGTCCTTCACAGAGCATTGCAGATGTTGATTCTTCTAAGGCAAAGTCATTTGCTGGGGTCCTAAAGCTCATAGCAGGTTCTGCTATGGGTACAGCTGAAGACCTGTAGGTAGATGTGGCTCCATGAAACCAGACTGTGGTTCCAAATGCTTGTGCAGCCATTCAGGGTGCTTGCAGACCCCAGTGCTGAGTGCTCTGGGGCTGGAGGGGAGGTACCAGCAAGGGACACTGCCTTGCTTGTTGGAAATGCTGAGTCCAGTGTGCGTTTGGGCAGAGCCCCTACCTCAGCTGACCCCCTGTCTGCTGGGTTTGGTCAGATTACATCAAGCGGCTGCGTTACTGTGAGTACCTGGGGAAGTATTTCTGCCAGTGCTGCCATGAGAATGCCCAGATGGTCATCCCCAGCCGCATCCTGCGCAAGTGGGACTTCAGCAAGTACTATGTGAGCAACTTCTCCAAAGACCTGCTGAGCAAGATCTGGAGCGACCCACTGTTCAACGTGCAGGATATCAATCCTGCCCTGTACCGGAAAGTGAAGTCTCTCAACCAAGTGTGGGTATGACCCTTTCCATGCCTTCCTGAGCAGGGTTTACCTGAGGTGGGTGGCAGCCAGTTGTAAACCATATTCCAGGGAAGCTGGGGAGAAGTAGATATCTCAGATTCTGAGTGTTCAAACCTCAGCACTGTGAGATTCTGTTCACCTCTTGTTCTTTGTCTGATAATGTAGGAATTTCAAAAGGAATTTCTGCCTGGTGTCCAGCTGGGCTTCAGTTTATCTCCTGGAGTACATGACGATGGTTGTGCTCACTTTGCCCTGCATGGTGTAAACACTTCAGGAGCAGGGGACCAGCCTTTGAGGAGCAGTGATTGTTTAACCAGTGCAGGACACTGGGCAGACCTGCTTGGCTAAGGGCTGAGCTCTGTTTACTGAATCTCATCTTCCTCCTTCCTCTCCAGCTGCTGCGAATTCAACTTTTCCACATGAAGAACATGTTCAAGACGTGCCGGCTAGCTAAAGAGTGAGTGCCAGGCTGTGAGGTGAAGCTGGCTTGCTGGCCTGGATCTGTCCTGTGGCAGTTTGCACGGGGGATTGGGGCAGCCTGTGCAGTGAGCAGTGTGGGGAGAGGGGAGTGGAGAGGGAGACAAAACAGAAGCGGTGGAGGGAGGAGGCTCAGTGGAGTCACTTTGCTCTGAGCTTGTGTTTCTCTGTCCTTGCAGCCTCCTAGACTCCTTTGATGCGGTACCTGGGCATTTGACAGAGGATTTGCACCTCTACTCACTGAGCGATCTCAGTGCCACAAAGAAAGGGGACCTGGTGCCTCGCCTGACAGAGCTTCTGAAGGCTGGCAGCCTGCACGTCGAGAAGTGCATGGTAAGACCTCCTCATCTGCTTCCTGCATGGCTCCATACCCTTGGGAGCACCCTGGGGAGCAGGCTTTGCTGCAAACATAGCCAATGAGGAAGCCTTTGATGTGCAGGGCAACCACCAAATTGACCAATTCAATGCTAACTGCTCCTGCCTGCTCCTCAGAGTTCCACAGGGTAGAACAGTCCTGTGTGATACGTCTGGGATGTTTCACCATTTTGCTCTCACCCACCACTGACATGTATTGATTCTGCCTTTCAGTGCTCCATGCTGAGGAAAGGCGGTCCCACATGGTTACAGCAGGGCATTGGGACTTCTGTCCTGCTCTGCTTGCCAGGGAGATGAGGAGCATTTAACTGCTTTTTCCTCACATTTTGTCTTTCCAGCTGTGCCAAGCCAAAGGCTTCATCTGTGAGTTCTGCCAGAATGAGGGTGACATCATCTTCCCCTTTGAACTCAACAAGTGCAGGATATGTGAAGGTGAGACAATTGGGAGAAACAGGGAGGGACAGACGCTGGGGCCACCAAGTCTGCTTCCAGTTTGAGTGGCAATTGTGTTAGTGAGTGGTACAGAGACATCCAGACCATAGGGCCTCTGTGCATGGCTGTGTCTCTGCACCATGTTACCCCAGCAGAAAATCAACATTGTAATGGTGTCTGGCCAGAGCTGCTGGCATGGTGGAGTGTGTAGGTCCCTTCCTGACCACACTGTGGGCTGCCTGCACCAGCAGCAGTGGGCGGTCAGGTTGTGAGTGCAGCAAGTGGGTGTCTGGGAGCCCTGGCTGCCCTTCTTCTGTGGTTATGACAGGCTGCAGCCAGCACACAGCTCCTTTGTCCAGCTTGGATGACTGGGAGCTGTCCTTGTAGAGCAGGCAGAGCCTGAAGGCTTTGTCTCAGTGCCCTGTCTGCCCGCCAAGAAATCTCTAGCCCCCTTAAGGAATAATGCCCAATACTAATGGCCAAACAGAATTTGGCCCTGCAGTTTTGCACCAGTCTCTGAACTGGTTTGAAATGGCTCCTGACAACATGCAAGCGTTGGTCTGGCAGGCATGGCGCCAGCGAAAACTTGGGGCAGTCACTGTTTTATCGGAGAATCAGGAAAGTTTAGGGAGGGACCTTGTGTGGAGCAGGAAACGTACTGCCTGCTCCCAACGGCTTTGCAAGCTGACGCAGCCACCCTGCAGCATGACTTCTTGCTACTTCCATAATGGTGCTGGACCCCAGCTTCTGGGGCTTGTTCTGCCATGGCTTTGGTTTCATGTGTCCTCCTGGACAAGGCTGAAGCATCCCTCCCTGTGGTGCAGAGCATCTCTCAGCCACGTTCTCCCCACAGAGTGCAAAGCCTGCTACCACAAATCCTGCTTCAAATCCACCCGCTGTCCCCGCTGCGAGCGGCTCCAAGCCCGGAGAGAGCTGCTGGACAAGCAGAACATGGAGTCCTACATCTCGGACTACGAAGATGAGCCGGAGCAGCCAGAGGCAGCCACATGAGCATGTTGCAGTGGAGGAGCAGATTGTGGGTTTATTTACCTGCATGGCCTTCGCCACCAGAGACTGAGCTATGTGAACTGGAGATGGGGAGAACTGTCAGGAGGACTGGAGCACTGTCTCAAAGGGATCTGTTCTGCCCCCGTGTAGTAGTGCTGGGCTGGAAAAGGGGCATCTTACATCACCCGGGTCTGCTCCAGGTACCACTTGTGCTCCCCAATGCCTTTGCCTGGGAAAGGCGGCTGCTCCTGCCTGTCCTGCAGGCAGAACAGGGGCCTTTATCCAAGCAGTTGTTTGTGCTGAACTAGGCAGGGTTGTGCTGCTGGTCCCCATGCCCTGCACTGCAGCACAGTCCCCTTGGAGGTTGGTACTTTCTGCTCATCAGCTTGATACTAGGAATCTCTGGCTATGTCTGCTCATTGGAGAGGTGAATTTGGTTTCCCATCCTCTGTCCTGCTGCTGGGGGGTTGTGAGCATGGAGAGAGGGTGGGAGTTTAGGGTTGTTGAACATTTGACAGCTTCCTTTTTCAACTCTGCCTTGGGACACTGCCGGAGAGAAGTTGCTCTCACTTCAGGATCAGAGCAGAGGAGGTGGCAGTGATGAAAATGCTGGATTTCTGCCTCACATCTCGGTGCTGTGTCTGCTGAGGTGCTTTCCCTGCCCTCTGTCTGCAGCCCGTGCTGCCAAGGGGCACTGCCCTGGAGCAGCTTGATGCTGCTGGACTTTCAGCAGTGGCAGATCCCCGTGACTGGAGAATGTGGTGAGTCTTCCAACCCTGCTTCCTCCTCATGCTGCTGGGCTCTCCTCCAGGGGGTACATGTCCTCCTCTAAGGGTGACATAAGACCTCACTCTGGTGGCACCAGGACCTGCCTTGCATGCAGCTGCCTTCTGCCTGAGACCTACTGGGATGTAGGTGAAGGCTCAGCCCTCTGGCCACATCCTCCAAGCCTCTGTCTTGGTTTGTTCTTTTAGGTTGGGTTTTTGTTTTTTAACCTCATGGATTTGGTTTTATTTTTTTATTGTGGTTGTTTGTATTTTTAACTGTATGTTCCCCTCTCCAGGGAAGTGCTGCTTGAAATGGTTCTTCAGGGAACATGTGGTCTGCTTGGCACTCACCAGTATAAAACCTCTAGGGCTGTCCTGCTGCTGGTTCCTTAGCCCTGGATGGGGCTGGGATTTGCCAGGGGTGTCCTCTCCCAGCAGATCTCCTGCTCCCCTTGGAAGAAGTGTCCCTGAGTCAGGCAAAGCCTTGGGGCTTCCCAGCTGCGGTGCAGCGGTGTAGCCAGGCAGCCTGCTTCCAGTGGGGGGTGCTCGGGGGAGAGGGGACTGGTAAAGGGCTGGTCCCTCAACTAGGCAGAACTGCCTGCCATGACCTGTGGCTCCGCAGGGTCAGACTTGCCAGTGCAAGGTGAACTCTGCTCCTCAGGGCTCATGGTCACTCAAGGAGGTGCCCCTTCAATCACAGGGGGGTGTGTGAGTGTCCAGCTCCACCTTAGCATGGGTGGGATGTGTGGTGGCCTGTGTATGTGTGAGAAGGGTGTTGTGGGCCTGGTGAGCGATACGCTGGTAGAAGGGCAGGGGTGCTGGCTCTTGCATTCTGTGCCCTGGCTTGAGCCTGGGATGTGACCCCCTGTGAGCTGTCCCTGTGGGGGTGGCAGGGTTGGGGAGAGGCTAGGATCAGGAAAGGTGGCTGCATGGCTTGGTCAGGGAGGGGTGCTGCAAGCCTTGCTGCTGGGGGCCAGGCTGCTGCACAGCAGCATCTTTCCCCTGCTCTGCAGCACCCTGACAGAAACAAGTCGAACCCGGGAAAGGAGGTCCAGCTCCCTGCTTGCTCCCCTGGGGATTTTGTCACCTGACTTGCTTTCTGCCTGTTTTCCCCGGGGAAGCAGCTGCCCTCACACTCACTCTCCTCTCTGCAAGCCCTGGGGCTGACAGAGACTGATCTGCCCTGGACTTGCTGTCCCCAAGCCAAGCCCTCCCACTGCTGCCCAGAGCTGGCACCCCCTTCCCTGGAGCTGCCTGCACAGCACACTTCCATCCATTCTGTTTTGTTTGAAGCACTTTAATGTCATGGGACAGCAGCTGAGAGGCTGCCTCTGTCCCTTTCTAGAAGCACTGAGTATATTTAGAGAAGAGGGAAGTGATTTGACTTATCAGTGGTTTCCGTTCTCTGCCATGGACTTTGGAAGCAGGGGGACTTGCAAACCTAGTGGAGGTCTCAAGGGCAGGGTTATGCCCAGCATTGACACTGCTGCCCAGTACTGACCACTACAAGGAACACTGGAATTGGCCACAGCAGTGAACTCTTTGTGATGGAGAGCATGGGGCTGCCCTGGCCATCCAATGGAGCCCTCCCCACATGACTATTGCAGTGTAGCAATGAAAACGCCGTCCCTAATAAACTAAATTAATAAGGAGTCTTGTTGTTTTGTGGCATCATTTCAGGTGGGGTTACACCCTCTCGGGGTCACTGCTGCAGTGCTTCTTACCCCTGGGCCAAGGAGAAAGCAGGATGCACAAGGGGGCAGCAAGGGCTGGGGGGTGGGGCGGAAAACAACTTATGCAACTGATGGCCCTAGGAAGGGGTTATTGTCACCACCCCTTGACTAAACCATCAGGTTTGTGGCCTACTGCAGACTACCCACTGGATGCAGGGCAGCAGGTCTCAAGCTGCCAAGTAAGAGGTTTTGTAACATCTGACCCCTTCCTGAGCCTGCTTTTGCTGCTGGCAGAAGGACCCAGGAGCACAGTCCTGGCTGCCCCATCCCTAGTTGCACCCCTGTCCCACACAGCCTGTCTCTCCTTGCAGCAGTGTCAGGCATTGTCCCATAAGCACCATAGACACAGGAGATAGAAACTGCAAACTTTAGAACAGCAGTTGAAGGATGTGTGTGCAAACCCAGCCCAGTGGTGGCTCTGTCTGGGACAATGCAGGGCTTCCTTGTGGCCAGCGTGGCCTGAGGAGGCAGTTTCTGTGGGCTTTTCTCCAGAAAAACCCTTCTCAGCCTAAGTCTAAGCTGTGGTAAGCAGCAGCACCAGCAGCTTGGGCTAACTCCTGAGCACAGTGGTTGCAGAAAAGGTTTCAGGCAGGCACAGGCACGCTGAGGATGGGCTCTCACAGCTACCAGAAAACCCGTGACAACTCCAGCAACTGCCCCAGCATGGCAGCTTGAGCAGGGGGCAGCGGCAGGGAAAAAGAGATCCACACAACCCTGGGGCTGGATGGTGTTAACCTGAGCCCGTCCGGTAGCGCCTGGGGCAAGCCCTGGCCAGGGTGCAAGTGAGGAATTGGCACAGAGGGGCAGGAGCTATCTGACAGCCTTGCTGTGCCCATCACTGGGAGAGTGTGCGGGGTGAGTAGCGATGCTCAAACTGGCTCACGTCGAACTTGCGCTTGCAGCCGGCGTAGTTCATGTAGCGGATCTTCCCGAAGATGGCTCGTTCTGCCCAGCCCTGGTCGTGGATGCCACAGATGGACCAGAGGCAGCCTGCCGGGTGTAAGGATGGAGCATCAACTCTGCCCTCACTCAGAAGCATCCAGAGAACAGGTGGGATGTGGGTGCAAAGTAGGATGGGCTGGACCAAAAGCTGGGTTGTCTGCAGAAAGCCCTCCCACTGCCCCCCTCTCCCCATAGCTTTGGCCATTAGAGACAAGACCCACCACCCTGTGCCACATCCCGCAGCTTGCCTACGTATCCGTTGGGGTCCCTCCCATCCAGCTCATAGCGGTCATTGAGGTAGATGGCAAACTGCAGAGCCTCCTCCGGTGAGCGGGTCCACTCCAGGATTTTCTTGGCCCAGTACATCCGCAGGAAGCCATGCATCTTGCCCTCATGGACCATTTGGAGCTGGGGAAAAGGAGCAGCCACAGAGGTCAGTCCACGCCAGTTCACCTGAGGAAAAGGCTCAGCATTTTGAGGGGGAGATGTGAGGTATAACCTGGGCAGCATTCCAGAGTGGGTCATGTGTCATCCCCTGTTCCAGCTCCTGCAGCTCATAGAGAAAAGGCCTCTTGTCTTTGGCATGGATCTTCAGGGTGGTTTGTGCCCAGTCATAGGCACCTGTGAGCAAGAGATGAGGAGAAGCTCTGAGCAACCTGCTCCTGCAGAGCTCCAGGTAAGGGATAGTGACCTGGGCTACTGCAGGCACTGTGCCCCGGAGGCACCAATCTTGAAGAGGAGATCCACCAGCTCCTGTCCTACCTCCAGAAGGTACCGAATAATGGCACATTAATGCCTCCAGAGCCCTTCTCCTAGCAGAAATGGGATTGCCAAGTTGGACTGGTTGGGTACTAGCCTAGCTCCCAACATTGCCCACCTGACCCCAGATACTACCTTGCACGCTGTCATAGTTTTCATTGTAGTAGCAGAAATTTTCAGCCAGCTCCCGCCGCACTACGGCCTCCTCCACAAATGCATCCACCGACTCTTTGTATTTGCCTCGGTGCTTCTGCACCTCCAGGATGGCTCGTTGGGTGGAAACCTGGCCTAGGGATGGGGGGAGAGAGGCTGTCAGTGCAAACCACTGTGCTCGGTCCTGCTCCAGAGTGGAAAGACTGCAATGCTCACCGAAGTGGAACCATGGAGACAGGTTGCTGAGTGCTGCCTTGTTGGGGTCATTCCGGTGGGAGCTGAAGGATTTGAGGCGCTCTGTGATGAAGGACTGCAGCACAGTCAGCCCTGCAGCCGTGCCAGGCGTTGCCCACTCCACCTCCTTCACAGTGCAGTCCACCTGCAAGCTGGAATAACAGGCCTCCCAAGCAATGGGCTGGGTGGCAAACAAGAAGTGCATGTTTGCAGATGCTGTTCAGGCAGGGCTGCCCTGAGTCTTATGTCCCCTGGATGTCCCCAACCAACAAGTCCCCAGCTCATACCGGACTTCTCTTAACCAGGCCCATGTGATAGAGATACACCTTCCTTTCCCCAGGGCATCCCCATCTCCACACCACTTGTGTATGATCTCAGATAGGTCACTGCACCCATTCCCTGCCACCCCCTCCCAGGATTCTTCCTTCAGGAGCTGTGAAACTCTTTGGGACTGGCAGTGAGTGGGTGGGGAGGTGTCTGCTGCTGGTACCTCTGCTGGGTGGGAGGGGGAATATGGATGACAAATGACAGGGGGGAACTCTGTGAGGAACTCAGGGAGCAGAGCATGAATCTTGCCCCGGATGGTCCTGGCGCTGTACTCCTGCTTGGGGGAGGTTACCCAGCAGGGCACAATGTTGTGGGCATCAACCTGGAAAGCAAAGACATGGAGTGTGTGAGCAGGATAAGCAAATTACATTACATCCATGCTTCCTGCTCAGGTCACTCCAGCACACCTCCGCTGGCATAAAACGCAGGAGGTGAGTGTCTCCAATGTCTCACCAGCCAGAGTGCTCCTCCCAAAGTGTAGGCACCCACCTGTGCAAATGGCACATCCTCTGGCAACTGCTCCCTGATGTCCTCCACCCACTGCTGGGGGAGGCGGAGGGGGCAGAAGTCTGTCACCAGCCCACCCACGTCATGCTCCAGCACGAACGCAGGCAGCACATCCTTGGCATAGCCCAGCAGCAAGTGGAAAGGGATGTTCAGCTCTGCACACTCCTGCAGTGAGAGGGAAAGGGCTATGGGATGGTTCATGCCTTTGCAGACCCCATCCCACCACCATCTGCTCAAAGGGTGGATCTACCTCCCTGATGTCCGAAGAGCCCAGTCCCACCCAGCATGGACATCCCTTGGCCGTACCTTGGCCACCTCCTGCAGGCCCTTCAGCATGAAGCCATAGTGGCGGATGGTGGCATCCAGGAACTTGGGCACCAGGCAGAAGCAGACACGCAGAGGCAGCTCCTGTTTGAGGGCCAGGCGCTGGGCATAGAGGAAGGCCCAGTTATCTGGAGAGAAAGTGCAAAGGACAGGAGTCAGGAGGATGCTTTGATGAGGGGATGGAGACAGGATTCTCTGATCCCTGCTGCAGAGAGGGGACCAGCTCCAAGGCCTACCATGGAAAGGGACGGAAGTTTTTGCTACCCATGGGACCTCTGCCAGCTGATTCCCACCTTGCACCCGCTGGTCCCGAGACATCCAGTAAAGGATGCATCGAGCATCATCCTTCAGGTCTGAGCCCTGCGAGACGAGGCGAACCCGCTTTTTGTTGTACTTGAACTCTCGCACAGATGGCGCAGCCCTCCGCCGGGCCTCCTGCACCTCCTCCTCTTCCTCCTTCCTCCTCCGAGACACGCGAGGTACCTCCGGGGCCTCTGACTTGCGCTTCACTCGCCCCCGCCGCATCCTTAGGACAGTCCGGAGCAGCGTGTGACCGCTGCGGGGGGAAACGGGGCCGTTCTGAGCTCCTGGTACCCTGCTCCCTGTCCCTAGTCTGTCCCCAGAGCCCGGGGGTTGCTGCTCTCCTGTCAGTCCTGGTTCCCGGTCTGTTCCCGATGCCCGGGGATGCCGGTGCCCATCCCATTCCAACCTGGTCTACAGAAGGTCCGGGGTCGAGGTCGGGGGTACGGGTCCCTACCTTGCAGCCACGCTTCCCTCCGGGTGTTATACAAGCCGAGGCGTGGCTAAGGGAGGTGGGGGGAGGTGGCTTTGGGGGAAAGGGGTGTGGCGCCATCATGTGGTACCGCCCTCCCCTCCCGGGGACCGATGCTGCACCTATGTCCCCGGCGCGCCCTGGGCGCAGCATCGGTCCCCAGGAGGGGTGGCAGTACCCGCCGGTGCTTCCCCTCCCTGCCCCCGGGAACGAGGAAACATCTTGGGCACCTTCAGGCGTCACTCGGCAGTGTAGTTCCCTGCTGGCACCATCCCCTCACCCTACGTCCTCAGGTGCAGGGACCTGTCCCCAGGCGGGGAGAGGGGGTCCTGGCTCTGGACATGGCCAGACAGAGAGGAGGGCTGCTCCTGTCTCTGCTGCTGCTGAACCTTGCCATGCTGAACCTCACCTTGGGTAAGGGCTGAGGGGGATGTGGTGCTATCTGTGGGGCGGGTGATGAGCGGGGAGCATTGCTCCCTGGGTGGTGGGTGGCCTACGGAGGTGAAGCACTGTGGGTTTTGTTTGCTCTCGAACATGTCAGGCCCATGTCAGTGAATGAACAGGGCTGGGCTTTGCAACATGGGGTGGCAACCTTAGCTTTATTTCTTTTGCCTCTCATGTGTATCCAGTTGGGCAGAGAAGACCTTGGTCCCAGCTGGACCCTTGGTGAACATTTATCCCTGCTGGGCTTGTTGCCTTTCCTACCTAGCAGCACTTAACAGTTCTAGGACGCAGCAGCATCACTGGGATGTCATGGACCCAGAAAACTGCAAAAGCCACCCCTATGTTTGTTCTTGACACAAAGCAAGAGCAGTGTTGAATCGAGCACAGGGACTAAAACTGAGGCTTGTACCTCCTCCAAGCTTCGAGTTACAGATTCCCTCCTCCTGTGTCCCTCATCCCTTCCGCCCCCCCCCGTCCCCTGGCCCGCCCGGCACCACCGCAGCCACCGCTCCGCGGGCCCCTCCGCAGCCCCCCCTCCCCCGGCCCTCCCGGCCCCTCCGCAGCCGCCTCTCCCTCGGCCCCTCCG